>JAULKQ010056596.1:38801-109339 GCA_032356285.1 Smithsoniella earleae | reverse complement strand
CACACATACGCCGAAACTGCTTACGAAGATCTTGGCTTCCCGCTTCTCTCAGGTCTTAAAGCAGCTGGGATCTAACACTCTGGAAAGGGCTCCGGTCAATCAGAAGTTGTGAGTGAATGCCTGCTGCTCTGTACACCCTGTTCTTTATTTCAATCTTGTAGAGTAACACAGAAGTGCTCAATTTGCATAATTAATGAAGGGTCACTCAATGAAAGCATGCCACCTCCTAAAGTACAATCGTATCGCTACAGCATCACTTCTTCATAGCTACAAGGCGTTCCCGGATCATCTCAACCTCATTGTTATCAAGACGCCAGCCAAGAGCACCAGCATTGCGTTTGAGCTGGCTCTCAGTTTTTGCCCCGGGTATTGCCACTGCTCCATTACACAACAAATAATTCAGAGCTACCTGCACATTGTCTCAAATCATCAAAAGCTCTCTGCGAAGGAGGATAAAGCAAGTAAGAGGCTGTTAACATTTTGAACGAGCGGAGTTACACGCCATGCACAACCATTCGCCGAGACTCATAACAGCATTCGACTCGCACCTGCTCAATAGACTTGCCTCCATTGATTGCACCTATGAGTTGTAGCAGTTGTAAAAGGGGCTTCACCGATGCTGCACTCCCATCGCTTCGCTCCAATGCGAAATCAGTAAGCAATCCTTGCGACAGTGGAGAGTGAGCAACCAGAGTAATTCCAAGGTCATTACAAGTTTTGAGCAGTCCAGATAGCTCGGCATCGCGCTTTAATAGGCTGTATTCAACCTGTGAGAAAGCCGCCATCATTCTCAAAAAATATGCCGAGAAACGAGCACGTATACGGTCCAAAATCGTTACAATAAGCCATCCAGGTCACCGTGAGTCACTTCCGAACTTTGAATTTCGATGCAAGGTGCGGGTAGTGCTCGTAGAAGGGCAGTATGCAATGACCGTACATGTTGTCGAGTGTACAAGCTAAATACAACAGCGGACACAAAACGGTTTTTCAAAACGACTTCATCCGCTATTCGATATGATTCTGGAGTATAACGTAGCTATTTGGTGTAAACTCACACAGGGTTGAAGATGCAAAACTGTTCGCTCACAACACACGCACTGCCTCTCCATAGTATGCCTCGATGTGTCAGTTTCTAGACAAGAGTAGAGTACCCTTGTGCTAGCCTTACCAAAACCAGTCTACACAGAAGTGTGGTGGCAACACAGATGATTGCTCAAATCTTACTGTTTTCTCAACATAGCAATGGAACAAGTATATTATAGTGGAGATTCAGACGATGAGAAAACCAAAGAAAAGCTGATTAAATACCATGTAGCCCTGCAAGTAATAATTGGACCAGTATAGAATTAAGCTATGCACAGGTCCCCCATCAAGTGCAGGGTTGTATGAGAAAATGCAAAGAAAGATGCAGTTGGCATGGTTGCTTACAGTCAGACCTCTTCATAACAAACCAAAAAACTTTGCACCTTTCTTACAAGACTAACAGGAACTGTAACAAGCCGCGGATATACTTGTTTTCAGTGAGATTGCATGTATATTTGTAAGCATTGCTGTAGCAAGGTATGGAGATCTAACTACACATAGTTGGGGCTACAGGCATGAAAAGCACCTGGTTACTTGCAAGAGGGATGTCGTGCTTAGACAGCAGCGAGTGAGCTTTCTCAAGTTGCACAGCATCATAGTTGCATACACCAACTGCTTTTGCCTTGCCACTCTCAAAAGCATCTCTCAAGCCACTCATCAGGACCTGTAGTGTTTGGACTAGCTCAGCTCTTGAATAGTAAAAAGAATGAATCTGGCTTCATAGCTGACTGCAGTAGTCTAATCAGTATCTGATCGACAGTTTGCAATGCAGTTGAATGTTGGAGAGTACCTCTTGAGTATACGAGGGGAATGGAAAATGAATCTGATAAAGGTCGATACAGTCTGTCTGAAGCCGCTTCAGTGATGCATCTAAAGCATCGTTCATAGATTGCACCCCGAATCGAAAGCCGCCACCTAGTAAGAAATTTGTCCATGGAATTGTGAAGTACTTCGACCCTATCACTACATCCCTGCCTTCCAGTTCTTGGATCTTGGCGCACCTGTGACCACAAATGCATTCATGGCTTGATATGTTACTTTACTATACACTGCGCTCTCATCACGCCATGTTTGAAGGACTGTGATATGATGGGCTGGGGTCTCATATTGGCAATGGTAGAATGTCTGCCCTGAATGTTGATGAAACTTTACAGATTTGAATGACCAAGTTGACTGTTTGATTTCGAGCTACTTGAAGAAACAAACCTGCGGACAAGGCACTCTGATGATTTATCCTGTTCAGTACCCTGATATCCGTATACTTCAGCTGTATCGTAGAAGTTTATGCCTGCCTGAGTTGCTGCATCGCACATTTTTTTAATATCGTTCTCATTGAAACGCTCCTCAAACCCCTGTACAACTCCTGGAGTTAGTGAGGCGAAACTTTCGCGAGCTCTCATAATCTGAAGTGAAATCGCTCCAATTGAACAGCTTTGTGAGTAGGTGAATTCCTGGGCCTAGATAAGTCGATCACCGGCCACGCATCGTATTATAGACATTCAAAGTAAATAGCCCGTTCTGAAAAAATCAACACCAAGAAAATGTCCAGCCACGACGTTGAGCTCTACCTTGCCGGGGTCACCCCATGCCAGGGTCCCTACGCCAATAGCAGAAACATGAAGTGGAGATTGGCCGAGCTGTATGAAATCGTCTGTTTCAGCTGTCTTCACTTGAGTACTCTTGGTATCACTTGCTGAACACCTGTTTCTACGAGCTGTACAGTTTACAACGGGGCTACGATAACCACGAAGCCCAGGCTGTAACACCATTTCATATATTTCAAAGTTTCAGGTGCAAGCAGTCCAGTTTTGACGCTTATTCCTATTGATTAAACTGAATTTGTTTCACCGGGAATCTTTAACGCCTTACAATCGTCGGGGTCACACGCTTTAACCTGTCCTAGCTGTAACGAGTCCACTATAACTGTGAAACATTGTTGAGATAGAGATAAACTCTTGAAAATGAAAATTGAAAATTATTCTTAGAGCGCTGGCGTACGCTGATACACGATGGGAACGAAAATGGTATTTATTCAGGGTTGAGGCTCAATTGGCATGTCACCATACTCTGCGCGACCTTCAATTTGCGCACTGACTCTAACGGACAACCCCATTATACGATCAAGACAAAAGTGAAAAACTATATACCCCTCATCCTTGAGACACAGGTCTCTGCTATTTGTCTGTACGTTTATAACCACTATTGTCTTTAGTGGGTTCACTAGGTATACACCAGACATTAAAATTGCTCTTGCAGCACTGTTACAATTTTTTAAATAATAATTTTTGCTACCTGTTATATTAGAGTCATAGTTATAAAAGTTTCACGTGTTTAGTCGTACTGTATCTATACCGACAAATCTGGATGCAAGACGCTGCCTGAGTGCTAAAGCAGTGTTCAGCATTCAAGTGTGTAGTATTTCACTCAAAAATGACCGAATTCTCTGGAAAGGGTGTGTTTATTGCAAGGGAGATTCTACACAGTAGTTGACAGGCGAGCTCATAGACATGATTCCTTGTTCAACTGCACCATAAGCATGTTCTAAACTGTCAGAAATAATCTGGGTGAATGAATTGCGAAAAAATGGTTGAACTCTCATGCTGACCATAATCAAGTGAGTAAACCACCCCATTCTGGAAGAAAAAAATCAAAGTTATTAATAATACACAGTGTAGAGATAGATGCGCCTCAGTTGCACTAATATCACTGATCAGCGTAAACCGAGAACGAACTAATTTTGAAAGGTAACTTCAAACAAAGTATGGTAGATTTTGATCATTGTGTTCCTCAGGATGTTTTGATTACGACTACCCTGTTTTGGTAGCAACTTAGCCTTCACTGTTACCTTCAATCTGTGATAGAATTAAGACATAAGAACTTTGTGAGCTGAGCTGTCCTGAAGCCAAGCTAGCTTGCTATAACTGGGCTGGTATATCAGGAGAGCTCTAGAGCTGAGATATGATGAAACAGTGCATGCTTTGAGAGTGTGCACCAGCCTATCTGTACCTACTTTTATGTTGACTTACATGTAAGCTTATTCTGAGGGAACAGAGTCATTACAATCTGTCAAGTCAATTTGCCTCTAATCAAAATTCACTAGGGGTAGCACTTTTTCAGCCAACATGGAGGCCACTACGTGATTATGCAAAAGCTGCTTCGATGTCAATAATTAGTCACAGTCGAGTGGGGAAACCACCTTATCTCTTCGCACTTCATGATAACTCCTGAGCTTTTTTATACAAATCTTTAGTTTCACAAGTTTGGCTACATGGCTACCACCTGTTTCTGTAGATGAAACAGCTGATAGCCTTGGATTTTCAGACTCAATGCAAGGACTTGAGTGCCCCTCTCTCCCTTTCGAGTCCTCCCCCCCCATCTCAATGCAAGAAAAGATTGTAGCCATCTTAACGTCGTAAATTCACATGAAAATCATTTGCATAAACGTACTAAAGAGATTTTGCAAATCTCTTGACCTTCTTTTTGAACCCATAGCTCAGACAGAAATATGAATCTGAGCCAGTTATAGACATGTTGAGCACATCATAATCTAGTCAAGCAACAACAGTCAGGGTCATTTAGAACTTGGAATTTCAATATGCCAAACTGTGTGTGTGTGTGTGTGCTCAAAAATTTGGCATCATAAAGCTGAATCATTACATTACTTTTGTTAATTATAGCTACAAAATACAACAGAAGTAATATCCTCCAGACACCTTGTGGCCCCTTTCACATGCCCCGAAGTACCTTCCTAGCTTAACTAAAGCTCAATTTATCTCCGCTTCTTAACTCTATGGAATCGATCTTGTGCAGGTACTCCTGCAAGCCCGAACTGATCCCCAGTCACAACATCATTTCGTGACATCTGGATCAGTTGTCCAGGGTTATTTCTTCGAGAAGATACCACAGATCCTGAAAAAAGTGTTCCTTTGCCCCCTTCAGCAAAATTTAGGGATGCAACACGTAGGGGACTAGAATTCACTGCTGGGTCTTGTACAAAGTTTGCCATATTTGTTGTGTTGGCAGCAGTAGTTTGGGCAACTATAGCAGCAGCTTGATCTTCTGTCGTGACTTCAGAGTCGTCAAGAATCTGTAATCATTCATTTGCGTTGGTGCAGATGTATTGTGCCAAGTATACCCTGACAGCACACTCGTAGTGCGCAAGCCTGACTCCAACCAGGAGCTACTTGGATTGGGATAACCCATCCACTGTAGAGCTCTGCGAAATAGTGATGGCGTGTCCTCCTTGTCCCATCCCAGAAGCCTTTTAAGGGCTCATATTGATCACAGATCCCTGGTCCCAGGTCGAAGCTGTTCTCAAGTCACTTAATCAAGTAAAAGCAAAGCCTTGACCACAGAGAAACATTCTGAGGTTGAAGAACAAGAAACAAACGAAGCGAATCATGCATTGGCCATTGTTAGTGAATGCTACACCACTCATGAAAGACTAGCGTGATGAATAAACATGGTTGTGAGGAAGCCTGGGTTGTTCAGCTTTAGACAGGGACATAAGTTATTAAATACCATTTCCAATGCTGTCATACTTCAAATAAGCGAAGACAAAGGAGCTGTATAAAATGATTCAATGTGTTCCATCCAACTGCACAAAATAGCTTGAAAACGTCAAGGGAGCCTTTGATCAATGCCAAATGCTGCAACACAGAAACACAACAGTACTACAGTAGCCTGAAGTATCATCATTGCACTGGGCATACATCTGGTGATGGTGCATAACTGTCGCCCATAAGCAGGATTACCTCTTGGTTTCAAGGCATCATTTTCTCTAGTACAAGTTACTAGTGCTTTATCGAGTATTGAGTGGCGGAATGGTGCATACCCTAAGCTGTCCCAGTCTGACGATAATTGCAGCTCGATAACCGGGCTTACGAGTCAGTGGGCAGCCAGCAAGAGAGAGCTCAATAATAGAAGAACAGTCAATAAGTTTGTCAACTTCTGAGCAATCACCTATGCGATTGTTTGAAAGATGCAGACATCGCAGGCTCACCAGATGAGAAAGCTGGCACAACTTTCGAATGCTGTTCCCTGAGATCCTGAGTTCTCGAAGGGCTGTGAGACCACCCAAGTTCTGAGGCTCAATAGATTTGATCCTATTTCGATCTAGAACCTGCTCTCAGGAGTCCTCTCTCAAATTTTTAAACACTAATGCACCTCCAAATACACTCCTTAAGAACAGGCTGTAACAGGGGCAAGGAGTGACGGTGTATAATCTGTTAAGCCTGTACATCATATGCAGCAAACAGAAGCTAATGTCCTATCAGTGTGTTGCTAGTATCTCCAGGGAATGGTTTAGCAACTCACCAACTCCTCCAGAGCTGTGAGGCAGCTCAGGCCATCAATGTACGTCAACAAATTGTTTTGCAAGAACAGGCTGCGGAGATTGGTGAGATGCCCGAGGCTCAATGTCTCGATGCTTGTTATTTTATTGTCTCCAAGTAATAGAACCTGTAGCCGTACATTCAAGAACACTGAATGCTTGAGTGTGACTCGAGTGTGACATCATACAATTTACTTGACGTGATTACGAACACTGGGAGGGATAGGGCATAACAATTCTCTTGTTTGTTGATTGAAGAATGTTATTGATTACCTGGAGGCTGGGAAGAATATTATCAATATCAATGAAGTCTATATCATTGCCATCAAGAGGCTGAAGGGCATGCTTGAGTGAGTAATTGTGGACATCTTTTGCAGGAGCCTTGTTCTCATTGGTGGAGGTGATAGTCTCTTCTGTTTGTATAAGACTTGTACGGCAATGCTCCTCCAGTATCACATGACGCTCTAGCAAGGACGGTACAGTGGGAGAGGAGCTTTCTGCTGGTGTATTTGCAGCAGGGGCGCAACTCACTGTTGCAGATTGACAGCTGAATAAAGCCGGGTTGCCAGCACCGAGACGATTTCCCTGAAGATTGAGCACACATAGTCTGGGCAAATGCAACAGGCCTTGAACTGAGGTGAGGTTGTTGCTTGCAAGAGAGAGCTCTGTGAGTAACCCAAACACTGAAACTGAAAGACAGTTTCCAATGTCTCGTATCCGAAGATCCCCAATATCCAGGTCCACCACTCTGCAGCAATCGCAATATGATCCTGAGTTGGTCACTGAAGAAGTCAATAGGTAGTGGTTCGAATAGGCACGAAAGTTGTGTTAGGGTACGACTTTGGTCATACGTTTTTTGGCATCAATGTCGTCGCGGAATCGAGACGGCACGGATTCTCGCTGCTATATGGAATACGTCAATTACGGAGAAAAAAAGATCCGTACGAGTTCCAGTTTGTTCCCGGCGCTCTTTCTTCTAGGAATTCCAGCGTTAACCGCCCAACGAACTTGCTCCGAGAGGCAGCCTGCTGTGCCGCCGACACAGCCTTCCCGTCCAGAACACACAGTCTGCGTAGACGGTAAACAGCGTACAGGAAGTAGTCATCCCGCTTTTCAGCTGGATTTCCACGGAAGTCTGCAACATACAGTTTTGGCAGCTCTTCAAGCGCAGCGAACGTATGTGCGGGTGTCAGGGCATTGTGCGCAGCATATATTTCCATCAGCGATGTTAAGCATGCGAGTGGGCTTAGGCTGGTCACGCAATTGGAGTCGATACACAGCTGTTCTAGAGTAGTCAGGATTGAAAGCGGGGCCAGAGATGTGACCATATTGTGGGAGACGTCCAAGGTCCGCAGGCAGTGCAGAGACGACAGCGCTGCTATGGATGACACGAGATTGTGCTGCACTAATGAGGTAGTACGTTAAAGTGACAAGCGTCCTTGAGAATAGAGCCTGCGAAAACAGTAGAGAGTTGTTGCGCACAGATATGTCCAAGAGGGATAGCAGCAGTAGATCCGATAGTCCGTCAATATTGGATAACTCGTTATCAGAAATGCGTGCGCGCTGCAAGCTAGTCAACTTTGCCAGACCTTCGAGACGTCGCAAGTGCTGGCCCTGTAGAGAAACTGTGGTGTTTTCAATGCGGCTTGTGCTTGATGAATTTAGATCGATTTCCTCTTTATCCCATACAATGTGCGAAATTACACCAGCACAAGCCAAGGAGGTGGCCGTGGCCCTCATTGGCAGATATACTACTCTCAGATGTCTTGAGCAAGAACAAAAGAATTCTGTGAGCTCGTGCATCGTCAGAGAGCACAACTTGTGAAAATCATCAATTTTTTTGACTGCATAGTTGTACTTCTTTGGTCAAGTGAAACACACCTGAAGTGACACTTCAATCGCCTCAGATAGTGGCAATTCTACTCTGGGGGATGTTGACATCAGTTCGGCTTCAGCTGCAACCTCTGATGCTGTCCTCTTCGAGTCCTACAAAGGACAATATTGAAAAATGTAACGCAATCAAGTAGGGTAACCTCTGCAGTGACACCTTGACTTGCAATGATGAAATGGATACGTGCAAAGATCATTAATGTATTCAATGTCACATACTGCTGTATTTGTGCATTGCCTCTGCAACATCAACTCTGTGTGAGCTGATGTTTCCACTAGCTTGCAAACTGATCTAGGTGTATCAAGGTATCTGTCAGAACATCACTGTTGCTGTACCCATGGTCTTAGTTGTACCACCTGCGCTTAGAAAAGGCTTTCTACAAGACTATACAGCAGCTGGGCTGAGCACCAGGCGCTAGCTCCAGCCTGGAGGCGTGAATGTTAGCAATCGCCAGCGAAAATCAAGAACTCTTAAGTCAAATTGATGCGCCAAAACTCTTCTGAGATGGACGTGAACTGAACGTTGAGATTACAATGGTGAACAAATGTCCGTTATCCAGCACCACTATAAACTTGGGCAGAATTTGAGGTGAGAGGCAGTTTATAAATCAAAGTGTAAATCAGGAGGGGAACTCCATCGGCATTATACTCACGACAAGCTGACCTGGAATAAACAACAATCTTGTCATAGGCGTGTTTTTGAACTGGTAATATTTCAGAAGCGATGAGTGGAAATCTTATATCCCATGCCTCGGTGAACGAGCGGTGTCGTACTTGCATTTCCCGATCAGAAGAGCTAACATCAGTATCACTGTGACTACCCAAGACTGCAGAGAGACTTGCCGGTGTTTGGCTATGTGAGGGGAATTTGCAGGCAGAGCGAAGTATAACCGGAGATATTGAAGCCCCGCGGGTATTTGCATGGTGACGGTCTCGAGAAGTGACTGGAGCACCATCCAGCAGGGTTAGCGATGGCAAGCGCCGGATGGCAAGTGCATGATATGTCTTGACTAAAGTCATTGGACACATCCGTAGGTCCAGAGCCACAAGCTTGGAGTTAAACCTGTGATTTGAAAACACTCACTAGTCAAGCTGTTACTCAGGAGCCATTTGAATCTAATTGGAATAAATATTTACGCTGACGCTTGGTTTGTGCATATCGTGCTTGAAGTATATTGAAATTTCCTTGCTTCTTCATGTTGTCTTACTCACCATGTGACTTTACAACAAGCCTGAATTCGCCAAATGTGCTGCGTGCTCTTTGAAGACACAGACCTGGATGGAGCGCTGTTCTTGGGCTCTGATTCAAGAGTTTCTCTAAGCTCATAAAATTCAAGGATGGTATGACAATAACAATGTAAGCAACAACGGTGCAATTGAACCCTTTGTAGTACAAACTGCAATGTATACCTGTAACCTGCCTAGTTCTCACACTTCTGTTGATTACACACTAATTTTACTGTTGCCTTGGTGAAAGCATGCAAACAGCTTTTGCACCTCTACTTCTGCTAAAAAGACATGATCATATCCAAATACCTTAACTCACATTTATTTCCTGTGCTGCTTCTAGGCAAACATCAGCGTTGAAGGCAAGATGAAATAAGCAGGAGCCCACACTTACTATGCATGTAGATTAGTTAATTAAACCCGAAAGATCTGCACCTTTGCAACCTTAAACAGTAGGGAGCACAGTCTTGGCCACGCCACAGAGGGTAATAAATGAGTTGTAAGTTTTGTCAAGTTCGAAGTACAATTTATTAGAAGGTACTAAAAGCAAAGAACATACGTTAGGTTCACCTCTCATCAATTAAGTACAATGACGTACAACAATGCTAGGTTCGGGTGTTGAGGAGATATTCATGAAATCTATCCATTGCCTCCATTGCAATTGTATAGGTGAACACTTAGTTCAAGAAATATATATCATAGTCATCCTTGCATTTACGATGGACTTTGAATTATCATCAAGGTGGCCCCTGAGAAAAAAGCATTTTCAACTACCAACTTCTAGAAGGACAAGATCTACAAGACCAGGCACTTGAGCAGATTGTGAGCTATAATTAGCAGAAAGCTTGTGGTATAGAATTGTATGCTTCTAAAGTATTCAAGGCAGTAGGTGTAGACTAGAGAAAGAATAGATAAATCATGCTGCATGAATCCATGTACGATCAAGTTCCCTAATGAGCCTAGCCAGTTGTATCTTCCTCAAAACATGTGTTACCAAGTCTTCATTCTTGAATGTGCTGAAAGTCAAGTTACTGACAACAAACTAGAAGTGTAAAAAAGTTCCAGCAGAAGAATTAAGGCCGAACTGTGAAGTGGATTACAGTTGGTCCTGCCAAGCAAGTATTCCATGCAAAATTCACATCTGCTCTCCTGTTTCTGCTCTCCTTTTTACCAAGCCAGAATACCTTGCATGAGGCACCACTCATTATGTCTACTAATCCGTCTTCTAAGCTACAGAATCAAATTTAGCCGAGAAATTACCGTCCATACACGAGTCAACAATGATAAAGCTTCAGGTGCGAAAGCCAATGATATAATTAAGTGCAAGCTCATGATATCTTCAATTGGATTTGAGAAAAGTGATTCTAAAGTACCCGTTACTATCGTCTTACCTTCCATACATAAAATTCATGAATCTTGCTCTGCTTATTTAAGCATGTGAGGTCCCTATGATATAATCGATAACAGATCCAGGAATCCTGCTCAATTAGTATCGACTGATGCAATGTGTTACAAGTAGCGTACCGACGTAACAAGTTAATGTCTTCAGCACATGCAAGAGCATTGTGGGATGCATCAAGAAACGTCAGAACTGACAGATTTTCCAGTCCACGAATACTGGAAACATGATTGTGTGACACGTCAAGGAAATTCAATGATTGAAGAGCAGAAATCCCAGACAAGTTGAGGATTTCGTTGAAGGCAAGGCAGAGGCTTGTGAGATGATTCAGTCTTGAGAGACCATCAGCTCGCTTGAGGCAGTTGTCTGACATATTGAGGGAAAGAGATGTCAACCCACTGTGCCCAGCACATGCGATGATTGTTGGCTCACTAATTATGTAGTGCTTGCTTTTGACAGCCGAGCGCTGCATGGAATAGAAAGGCCACTTACTTCAGGAGCAGATTGAGAGAGCTGGGAACCCAACAGATTACTAATAACTCTAATGTTACTTGGCAGGGAAACTTACATGAATAATTGCACATTTGGTTTAATAGATTGTGCTTGTCAATCTGGTCACTGTGCAGTTTCTTAGTGCAGTTACATTCCATAAAATAGCATGCAAGTTTTGATATTGAGGGGAGCTTTCCAGTTCAATGGTAGCTTAATGAGCTTCTCTGATGGCCCAAAACGACGAAATCTTGAATTGGGAACCATACATACAATTTGTAGATGCGTGTCTTACAAATTAGATCATGTGCAAAGCAGTTCCTATAGCATAAGGATAGCTTTTGATGATCACACATCAGGAGGTAAGTAGATCAATGAATTGAATGTTTCGGTTCTTTAGGACAGAGAGCACAGAACACACCAAGGGTTCCAGCGCCAGTGCATTATCAGCTTGTTTCTGCACACTGGGAGGTAATGGAACAAGGGCATCATTAACACTGTCACTTCTGCACTCTTCAGCAGCTGCAAGAAATTTGTATAGTTCACGGCAACGATTGAACACTTCAGGGGGTGGTACACTTGCAGGTGCACACAAGTTGTTGGAATAATAAGATTTCACACAGTCCAGACATCCACACTGTGTTATATCTGCATGAATCACAATTCTCAGGTTCACGGTCTGGGGCTCTGAAAGCGCGCACGTATGGTGTAATATCCAGGATTGCAATGTCAAAGATGACCACATGTGCAATTCAAGATGACAGCAAATTATCAGCCACGCCCATCACAGGGAAACCTGGGAAAACAAATTGAGTTCAGGATTTCAAGCCTGCAAATAACAAACAAGTGATACCTCATGAAAGGTTGTGCATCAGAAAGGAATACCATTTGGCAATGTTTGTGAGTGCTTCCAGGCAAGATTCTTGAGACTACTGAAACAATACTGGCAATCTGAAACAGAAGTCAAGTAGGAAACACGCCTGAATAAGTCAGTGCACTCTTACTGGTGCTGCACCAAGATGTGGGCCACAAGGAAAAGTCAACAATGTACTCGGGCAGCACAAGGTATTGATCAAACACTACCCAAATAGTGTCAATCCCCTTTTGAGATAGAGTCCGCGATTTGTGCGAAGTTTTGGGCAGCTCATTGTTTTCTTTTAATGTTCGAGTAACAGCCTGAGTATGTGAATAATCACATCGGCAAACCTATAAGCAGTCACTTCAGATTGGTTCTCAAGATTCAAACGGCCTTACAGAAGAGTGTTAACTGTGAAAACGCATGAGATGTGTGCTTTGCTGGAGTGTATCAAATTAAGAAGCCACATGACACTTAGAATTTTCTTTGTTGGTGAAGCTGGGTCTACCAAACCTGCCACAAGCAGACAGTTGCCGAGTATAAGAGTCCATGTACGGTAAAGAATGAGTACAATACCTATGAACGTTGGCTGCATGAACATGTAATTTGAAGAAGAATTACAGTCCTTGTACCATTGTTGCAACGATAAGAGAATAAATGAAAGCTTTAATCCAGGATAGAGTGGTCAGCTAACATTGGCATCCTTCAATTGTGCGACAGCACACCTTACTTCCTTGCCACTCTGTCGAGGAAGAAGAGTTCATGACACTGTTCCAGTCAACAGGAGGTAGATTTTCCTGAGCAACTTGCATACCCTCCACAAGTGCAATCCGGCACACCACAACAGTGCAATCCACAGGTAATCTGAGGTTTGATTGGTTACAGGGAGATAAGGACTCACTTGCTTTGCGAGGAGAGACTACACTGCTGTCTGAAGGTGATCTGACACTGCAGGCTTGCAGCTTTGGCAGTGCTGCTAAGAGGGGACTGCTTGTCAACAAAATGCCATCGTGTACAACTGTACTGCAAAATATGTCATGGTTAACTCTAGAGCCTTAAAACCTCACAAATGCTACACATCTGTCGCAAATGCATCAACATAAAGACTGTGGATTGTTGCTGGAGTTTTCGTTGTTTTCGAAATTCGCAATTGATAGTACAAATATTGTCAAAATGAAGCACAAAACAGATAGAATTCGTCTGTTTGACTAATGTTCATGGGCTAAAAGTGCGGCTTGAAATCAATCTGAAGCGTGATGCCTAATTACTGGTCATCCACATTGAGAACAATTAATAACATGAGATGTGGTCCTCTCAAGGCAGAAGGTGTTTGTGGCACATCTGTGCTAAGAATGTACGATTACTTGCACTTGTGAGGGCCACACTCTCCAACTATTGTTTGTTCAGGAAGCCCATGCTGTATGATTGATTCTGGTGTGATATGGCTGTCTCCATTTGATGACCAAAAGAGATATTCAGTGTTAAAGTCGTCTCCATCTAAAGCTGAGTCCAAACGGAGTCTGAGTCCACGGTTGTGTATGCGGGCCACGTTGTGCACTTTCAACTGGGAAAGTCCAAGAAACTCAGTTGCTACTTGGGTTTGAAATCGTGACTGAAGCAGATCGCAGCAGCTTGTGTACCAGAGGCAAGGATTGCCACCAAAGTGCTCTTCAACACGGAAGTTTCCAGCAGTTTCCATCTCTGCGATTATCAGGCGCATGTGAGTTTGCATACGTGCTTGCATTGCAGCGCAGCTCGTCTTGAAAACTGCCTGAAAGGCACGAAAGTATAAGGAAACACATCTTTCTCCCTGAGATTCGACCAGCGCACATTGAATTCCACTTTCTCGTCACATATAAATCACCTATTGGTTGCTTTTGTTCATATCAGGTCCTTCATACACGGCAGTGCTCACAATAACTCGAGAATTAAAAAACACAATATTTTTTCAATGGATATTGCCCTGTGTTTCCTAGGTGCAAAGTTAAGCAATGTTGCACACTTCTGATTTTATATACCATTTCAAGTAGATGAGCTACATCTTGTATCAAAGGGTTTAAAATGCAGTACTGGGTGGATTATACCAAGTCATCTCACATCATTAGCAGTTGTCTGATGTGGAGTGCTTCATGATATATCGATTCTATGCCAGCTATCTATAGAATATGTTACTTAAGGATTGAAAGAGACCAGCAAACTCTTCCGTAATGTGACAGTGTTGCTGGACAGAAAGTCACATCACTCCCTCGGTTAATCGCGCATTGTTCTGTTTTGTTATTCTGACAGTACTGATAACAGTGATAAGGTCAGTTAGTGAGGATGACGTTTGATTCTTACCTGGAGCTTGTCACACACTGCAGCAACAGCTTGTTCAGTCTTGAGAAGTTGAGAAAGCTTGTGTGATGCAGCCTTCCTGTACTCTGCAGAATTTTCAGTTGCCGAGGAATTTGTCAATGAGTTGCTCGCGCCACAGGTTGCATCATATGCTGCAAAATATTGCTGCAGATCTATTCTACATTTAATGCAATCTTCTATTTGCTTGTACCAGTGCTTCTGCTGTGCAAGTAACCCTGCTTGGGCTGTTGCTTGTGTCTTATGTATTGCTTGTTTGCACCCCTTGATACGCATGTTGTAAAACATTCGCTTCTTGGCAAATGTACTTTCGGCCACCTCTGAAACCTCCTTGGAAATCAGCAGATAGTCTAAAATGGTCAACTGGGGAAACCTGACAATAGCTAAAGTTTGATAGTTTGCTAACTTCGCAACTGGTGCGCATCCCCATGTTGGGTCATTTACAAACAGCTCCCGGAGTGAGGGTAAGGAACCAAGGTTTGAGAGCTCCCTACATGAGGAAATCTTAGTAGCGGAGAAATTAACTACTTCTAAACCGCTGTTGTGTCTTATTTCCCATGGAACGTATGAGATGGGATTACAAGCTAGATTGAGCTCTTGAAGATTAGTCAAGGTTGAGAGACCAGCGATTTCTTTGATTTGGTTCTCAGCAAGCCATAATACCTTCAGATGTACGAGTCTTTCAAGATTTTCTATGCGCTGTATACGGTTTGCATAGAGATGAAGCTGTGTGAGATTTCTTAACCCTTCTAGCCCTGAAATTTGTTCAAGGCCCCCTTCCACAACCCACAAGCTTTGTAATGCTGTGCATGAGTCTAAGCCGTCTATTATCTCGATATTTTGGCCAACTATCTGCAGGCTCGTGAGTGCGGGAAATAAGTGCAGGCATAATATGCGATTGTAGTTGGTAAGGAACATGTTCACACTGCGTAGCTCCTCAGGATTTTCGAACACTTGTTTCTCATCCCATCCATTGCTGTCAAGAATGGAATCAAGAGCTGCAAGAGTATGCTGACGACTTGGTTTACAAGTAAGGAATTTAGCATGTGCCAGTGAACGGTGTGCAACGACATAACGTCAAACATCACTTACCACATCTCTCCTCGTCAGTGAGCCCTTCAAATCGAGCAGAAGGCATGGTCTAGTACACGTTTACATGTCACGAAAAAGCAAAGATGTGATGCGCGAACTTCTCTCCAGTTGCACTGCTGATGATGACTGCTGTGCACCGAATTGTACTGTTGTTTTGTATTGAAAATTCGAACTTTCCAATCTTTGTTGCAGGGTTCTCCAAACCGAATTTTTGAGTAAAGGATCGCAGCACGGACGTAGAAGATCGCTCCTCGGGCTAGATTTGTAGGGACATCCACTGTGTTCGTCGGAACTGCAACCTGTATCCTTTTTGCCGATCCGAGAAAGCGGAAGGGAAGAATGTGGAAACGTATCGTAGTGAGTTTGGCGATCACATTATCCAAGATCGGTGACCATCCCAGGTTACAGCGCGCAGCGTGGCGTAGATGGTAGTACGTGTCAACATGGGGGCGGGCTATTGTCAGACGCTAGAGACGGCACACACTAATACTTACTTGCGGCTCCGCGATTCCTCTTTCCCTGTAGCTCATATTGTCAATCAGGCAGCTCCTGTGAAACATGTTGTCGATGACTTTCTGTCGAGACAGGTATTATTCTGAGACTTAAAACCTGAGCGAAAGGTCTGATGTATCCTGACATCTTATCTCCAGAGCAATTTAGAAATCTGGTGCATTCAAGGATTAAGGGCAGTGGATTGCTCAATGTCACAAAGGTGGGACTTTCAAATTTGCAAATCAAGGTTGCAACCACGCACATAACTCCAGATTTCACAAATATCCGCCAGTGTTCGCCTGTTACATGTTTGACCATGATCGAATGCAATGCCGACTTTGCTCTATCTGGAATGATTTAGTTAGGCACCGAAAGAGCAGGAAACCGTTCAGAACGCATTCGTGACAAGTTCCGGTTGCAGTGTGAACTCAGGAAGCGCTTACTTGATCACTTACACACAGGAAACAGAGCATCTGATGCTCGACCGGCAAGATCAATACAGGAACAAGTTATAAACACGATTTTCGCAGAATACCTCGCTGCAAGCCAGAGGACGTATACACTGTCAGTTTTTCTACCTGAAGCTCTCTTAACAGATAGCCCACACCTGACTCACGACGACATATTGTCTATACTTCAAATCTCCCCAACCTCATGCCTTTACGTCCGTATCAAAGCCACACTGGCACAAGAGAAGGAGAACAGTACGAGAATTCCAACCTTCTTCGATAGCTAGTAAAGCATTGAGTGAACATTGATCAAAGAGTGACTGCGCAGCACTGTCGCCTCCTTGCTTCATACAAGCGCTCATACAAAGCCTTGCCAGCTCAGCAGCATGTGTAACAGCTGAAGTGGGAACAAACACAGATACAGATGTAATGGGGAACGCAACCATGCAGCTTGCCCTTTTAGATCATCGCTTTCATTCTCAGGGCGAAGGCTTTATGGTTCGACATTCTCTGGCGCAGAAGCTAGCCGAGCTACAACGCGAATCTAGCGAGAGAGAAAAAATTCAAATTGCTGCTCAGGTATGGCAGTAAGTCAATTACTCTGTATATTATTTGGTATGCGGTTCTCGCCCAGCATAAAGCGCCGAGAGTACTAAGGGAAACTCAGCAATGCGCCAGAAAATGATTCACACACCCTATTCAGTGGAAGCAAGCACATACAAAACGTGAAAACAGACCATGTACTCTAACTCAAACTTCTCAGGTGGAGAGAATTAGAGAGATTGAGGTAGGGAAGGCGAGAGAGCAGGAATCGGCGAAATGGATGCGCGAAATGACTCAAGAACGGGAGGAGTTGATGAGGCTCTGTAATGAACGCGTGAGCCGCATTCGAGAACAAGAGGATGCGGCGATGTCCAGAGCGAGAGAAGTCCAGCGAGAAGCTGAGCAATCTGTGTTTCAACTGCGGCAGCGGATGGTCGCTGAAGATGACCGGATGCGTGTGTTGTTGCAGGTCCCGCACCAGCATCTATTACTTCTGATTGATTTATGATCAAGTTGTTCCAAGTAAGCTCCATCATTAGCTCTTACCTACGTCAGCCTTGTTGACGCCCAGATAATGTGAAATACAGGAAAGGGAGAGAGATCTCGCCAGTCGTGAGTCAGCCAACGCGGCAAGAGAGGCTGCTCTTGAGGCGCGTGAGCAGCGTGTTGCAGAGGCTTTAGAAGAGAGTAGACGCCGCAGTCAGGAGGCAGCAGCCCAAGCAAGTGCTGCAAAACAGGAGGCACGGCGACTGGTGTGTACTTTTTAGTAGGCAATGTTTGAATTCCAGCTCATCATCCAGATTTTTTGCTTGCTTTCAGCACTTCCTCCAGGATGTAACCCATGCAAATTTAGTGTATGGGACTTAGTAGTCCCATATATATAGTGAATGAGACTTAGTGTATGGCCCAGGTGACAGATAACCAGGAATTCTCTCCATCATTTACACTCTAGTCTGAGGGAGCCTCATAGCTGAAGCCAAATGTATGGGCCAGAATCCATGGGGACACCACACTGAGTTAGGTCTCATGCACTCTGGGCATCCTAGTGCTTGTATATCCTTGTAATCCCTCATGCGGGTGTACACCCTGTATGAATTTCAAGAAAAACCATTGTTTGCACCGGTTGCATTTGAATAGTTGTGGTCCAGCCACTCTGGATAGGCAGTTGTGGTATATGTACCCCGTATTGATACCAAAGTGATGCACCTACCATTATGAAGCACTTTCGCGTGCTATGCTGAATAACAGGAAAGTCCATTTATTAAAGATGAACTCGATCCGTGATGATGGATGGTTCTCTTCTTTTACATGATAGAAGATGGGTCTCGATGAGTGCTTCATGTTTGTGCAATTTGATCTTTCTCATAGGATACACAATGTTTGAGACACCCCTATCACATAAAAGAAGAGAACCATATCCATTGTCACGAGTAATGGGGATCATGTTTGATAAGTGGACTTGCGTGTTATTGAACACAGCACACAATCGTAGGTGTGTCACTTTGGTATAGATACAGGATATACACTATGCTTACTTGATTCAATCCAAGTTCATTGTATGTGTGGCAAACCTCAACAGCTGCATCCTGTCTTTTTAGTACCAAGATTTGCATTAGTCAAATTTGATTTAATGTGTGATACAGAAAGGCTTTGAAAAACATTTGGCACTGATAGATGAGATTTAAATGCCTCAGACAATTTGAAACTTCCATCTTGTGATGTATACAGTATGACATGCATATTATTCTTGACTTCAAATTATTATCATTACACAGGTAGAATCTGAGCTTGCTGCAGAGCGTGCAAACCTAAGAGCTCAGCGTGTAGCATTTGAAGATGAACGTGCACGTGTAATGGCCATGAGAGATGAGATCAGTGATCATGCAATGTTGATGGCGGAGAAGGATGCTCGCATTGAGGCTCTGCTAGTTGCCAAAGCTGATGCAGAGACACGGGCAAGTGCGACAACTGCAGAGATGAGGTTGCTTCAAAGTCATACCAGCAGGCTGCTCCATGAGCTTGATGGTTTGCAACACGATGTTCTTGGGTTTGGGGTTGGGTGTACAGCAGATATTGCTGCTGTATCAGGGAAGGTGATAGGCTCAGCCCTTCAGGCAGTCAGCTCCAGTACCACTGGTCTGGCACGACTGCACCAAGAATTTCATAGTATGCGGCAACGCACGAAGGCTGCTCTGGCCCACGAGCAGGATTTACACTGCACATTAGAAAGATGCCAGCAAGATCTTGCTGTACAGCAATCTAAGGCGGCAGCTGCACAAGCAGAGGTGTCCTCAATGCTCCAAAGCATCCGGGAAAGCCAAGAGCTTCTCCATGAAGCCAGGGAAGGCCGGGAACTAGCTCTGGCACAGGCTGAGGACTGTAGGCTGGCTCTACGGCATGCTGAAGCTGAGCTCAGAGCTGCTGAGGCATCTCTTTCTGCCGCAAAAGCTGATAGGGATGGGGCTATTGCAGCAGTGGGGGGCATGTTTGTGGAGGCACCACTTGCTTCTTGTGGTGAAAGTGGAATACTAAGTGAACCAGAGAATGAAGCTGTGGGTTACTCATTGCAGAATAATGATCCTCAGTCCAGTGCCACAATCGTCAGGGAACAGCTCCACTTGTTAGAGCTAGAAGAACAAGAACTACAGGTCAAATACTCAGCGTTCCATGACAAAGTCTCAAAGCATCAAGTTAGTGTTGCAAAATGTATTCGTGCAGCAAAGTTTTGCAAACCTATGCATGAAGACTTCTCAGCTGTGGAGCTGTTGAGAAATCAAGAACAATCTCGCTCTTCTATGCTTTGTCGTTCAAGGGAGGAACAAATACCATTTCATGCTGCAACTGGTATCAATCCAACAGAGCAAACATCTACTTTTCCCGAGGTACTCGTGCTGCCAGAAGATTTCGTACAAGACAATAGAGTGGCCCCATTTCATTGTCTGGCAAAGCCGGGGACTGTCAAAGAATCTGTTCCACATTCCAGTGATGTGGAATGTCCTACACAACCTCCAGAACCTACAATATCTACCATGTTTTCCCTGGAACCTGACATAACTCACATTGCATCGGTTCCACCTACAGAGCCTCCACAGCCTCCACAGCCTTCATATTCCGTCAATGTACTTGTCAAAGAGCTGACCTCACCGGAGCTTGGTTGTGCTGAATCATGCAGTACTGAAAGTGTCCCATCTGACCCTGAGGAGCCTGTGCTTCCAGGCGCACTGCCCCAATGCAACCAGGGTGAAGTTGAAGGTGAAGGAAGAATGGTATCATGTGAGGTGACTGAAGAGGTCGATACTAACTCAACTAAAATGAGCGTAAAAGCATGTAGTGTAGCCTTAGATGTTGACTGTGCAAGTGCAGCGTCCAAATCTGCTCACTCCAGTACAACTCATGAGCTCCAAGAGTCAAAACAGGCAGGTGCTCAGCCTGACGCTGATAATTCCACTAGAGAACCTGAAATTCATGATCAGCCAGCACTTATAGGGGTGTGCACTGGTTCACCAAATCATATTTCGCCTTTAAGTTCTGTTGCAAGTGATGCGTCGAGCTTAAATAATGCCCATAGCTCGAGGCCATCCTCTCATAAGACCTTGAGCCATGGTACAGCATCTGTTGAGCCTGAGAGTGCCTCACATGAGATTGAGAATAAGGAGTTAACTGAGAACGCTCACAGGGAATCCTCTAAAGATTCCTCGTCATTGTCAGCGGGAGAAGAAAGTGCAGACATTGTTGAGAGTATAGTGGCAACTAGCAGAGTATCAAGTTCACAGCAGGATGTTGATTCTCAGGCCAATAAGGTGCATGATGTATGTCAAGTTGTGGCTCTGCAGCGCTCCGCGTGTGAACCCAGTGGAAGTTCTGTTAGTGATCATTCTACAATATACTCCTCTAACTCAGTGGTGCGGTTTAGCTTCACTTCTGTAGATTACACGATGGCTGATCTAAATACTGATGTATGTTCAATGCAGGTTGAGTCAGTCAAGCTAGAAATAGCTGGCGGTGTAGAGGAGGTGGATTCATCCAGTTGCTCACAGAGTTCTTACACTGCTTCCGAGAGCATTTGTGATGCAGAAGAGTTGGCAGAGTTGGATACGCTACAAATACATCACGACTATGTGTCAGATGTTGAAGAGGAAGACATGGATTATTTTGATTAGGTCGGCTGCTGTGTCGAATTTTCAGCATTTTCCATTCTTGACATTAGTTAAGTAAATGGAATGAATTTATACCAATATCGATTCAACCTTGTGTCTTGTCACAATGTTGGTGCTGGTAATACAATTGCAAGCACCTTCAAGTGCATCATGACTTATTTCTGAATCCTAGTGCTCCTACCAAACACACATTCTCAAAGCATATGAAGTACAACGTTAAGTAAAACGTTCGACCACAAGCTAATGAAATAAGACTTTACTGCAGGAAAATGGGCGACATTTTAGATATTGAGTGATCCCAATCAGAGTGGTTTTCATGGGTTGTCCACATTAAAAAGTCTAGCTATTACACTTGACTACAGAAGTAAAGTAATGATATAATGACATACGAAACATTTCAGGAGAGCTCAACTTACTTCTATGGCTGTGGACGTGACTGTACAATGTGAACGTTGCCATTCAATACAGCTCCTTCAATGTCTTGAGGACCTCCCAGCTCTTCTTCTAAGAATTTCCCAATTTTGTACAGCTCTAAACACAACTTTTCTCGTTCACTCTCACTGACACTCAGTGGCTGGGAGTGGTAGGAAATCGTCCTCTTTTTCACAGTACCAACCTCATCAGCAACAGCTGGTGATGAAGAGTAAATGTTAGCACCTAGTGGTAAACCATTTTGGCCCACACCATGTGGGAGATATGCTTTGCTAAAATTGGCGAAAGCTTTCACTGTGATATCAGATTTACTAACAATGAACCGCCATGCAGAGCCTTGTGAACCAGAAGCTAGAGTTTCTCCTAATCCTGGAGCAACCTCGGCATACAAATCGTCCTTTTGTCCTGATTCCACTGCTGCAAACGGATTCTTGGTGTGGAGTACGAAGCTCAACTCTGGTGCAATCATCTCCTGCACATCAAGTTACCATGTATGTGAATAAATGATCATCTCTTTACATATCGAGATGACCTGAAAGACAGCAATATGACAGCTATGCGGGCAGGGTGAAAAACAAGAGACGTAAATATTAAAACTCGTACATTGGGGCAAAAAGCTCCAGTGCACATCCATTCAGAGAACATAGGTCAATAGTTTCGTTTGAAATCTATGAATGTATTTGGAGTTGGAGGGCAACAAGTACTAATCATAGGGCTGAAGACAACTGAAGTATCACTTGTCTTTCACAGCAGACAACTTGCACTTCAATAAGTTGAATATGAGCCCCAGATATCTTTGGTATATAATTCTAAGATATAGTGCAATTGATCTTGAAATGGTACATGAGTACGCTCTCATAATAGTTGCTCAAGCAGACACACCTGAACTAGCACAGCCATACATGCATCGTTCTCAGGGACACCAGCGGCTCTGCGACTCATTACTGCTCTACGAGAGTACAGAGAAGCCCATACTTCAGCGATTCCACACCCCAAGGACTTCGTGCTCGACAAACTCAAGTTTGGTATGCTCTCGTACAATCCAGCACCAGAGAGCCCAGCAAGATCCTCAACATTGGCTGACGATCGAGCAATAACTACACATGAACCCTCAAGCTCTTGCTGTAGCTGTGTTAACAGTTCCTCTTTAGGCAAGCAGGACTTTACGAGCTGCTGGATAGACTGGCATGCATTGTCTAGCTCAGGGCCAACAGCAGCTGCATCTAGTTTTTCAAGACAGCTCTTGAAGTCCTCTTCAAGTCCTGAACGTCTGATGGCCAACTCCATGACCCCAAACGGTATAACGACACCTCTTGGGCTGGAGAACTTCCCTTCCACAAGGCTTCTCAGTTGTCCACATGTAGCAGCCTTGGCACCAGAATCATCATGCACTGCTTTGCTTACAGGTATTAAAATCTCTGACTTGCATTTCACAAGTTCACTTGACTTACTGTAATTTGGAACATCCTGATCAGAGATGATGTCAGGCGTGGCATCAGAACTTATACTGTTAGACTCTTCAGTGGAGGCCTCTAGTGACACTCTGTCTGCATCCACCTGGAGCACTACATTTGAACCAACAAGGGGTTTCAGCTGCTTCTCTACAGTATCTGGCGCGTTGCAAGTAGCCAAAGGGACACTCTCTTGCCGGGCACGCACGCCAAGATGGCTCAAGTGTGGAAGCTCTTGGCACAGCATTACACCTTTGATATTTGCGCCTGCAGTACTAATCTGCAGCAAATCTGTATGTCACCGATGGGGCCACAGGAGCAGCCATAGATTATGCTGCCTAGGGTATCGATCCTTCACTTCTAGCAACAGTACAGCATGCGTTAGCCTGACTTAACAAACATTTTTTGTAGCAAAAAATTGAGTGAGTGCAAAAATCGTGATGAGGTGGCTTGGACGCACTTCTTCATCACCTGATGCACTCTGAACTAGTAGAACACATGGACTGCCTCCAGCTAAGTCCATTCCAGGCTCAATACTATCCACCTCCACAAGTTTCCCCTTGGCAGTGCCCAGAACAACACTGTCAAAGCTGTCAAGGCCGAGAATCTCCTGGCATGCCAGTAAGAGAAGTGTGTTGATCTTAGAGAGCTGGAAGGCAACACTTGCGCGTATTTCAGCCTCACTAAAAATATTCTGCAATTGCTCTGGCTGCCCCAGAGCCCCACCGAGCTGTTTAGCCAAGTGACTGAATGTCTGCAGTTGCCCATCTACAAACGAGGTTGTCAGCCGCTGCACTCGTTGCAGACTGGCCATCAGTCGAAGAGTAGCATCCTGCAAACTTGTACACACACAATCTGAACTAAACCAGAATGGAATGCATGAGACTACTTCGCTGGTGGAACAAGTTAACAGTCCACAGTTCACGAAAAGCATTTTTGTGGAAAAGCTTCTTGTTGTCTGACAGTCTGAATCGAAAAGAAATCAAATTCATCCCACTCCACCGGCCTGAACTTTTCTCACCATATAACATAAATGGCTACCCACTACTCCTTTTAAGCAAAACATATATCTCAGAGATTCATCTGGAACCTACTTGGTAGAAGAGCATTGCATGAGACTCTAGAGATACTTTACTTGATACTACAGAAGCATCATTTGGACATGGCAAAGTACCTTTGTTGTAGTAGCGCCAAGCTTTTGCCACGCAGATATTTCGTTATCAAGTGCAAAGCATTCTGCTGGCTGCCATCCAGATAGCCCCAGATGCCGAAGTGCAAGAACCAGCATCCCAAGAGGATGAGCCCATACGTCCTGGCGTCCACTAGCTAACGCTGATAAACTATTTTCTTCCAAGTCGTTGATGTATCGTGAAAGAAGTATGAATGCATAGTCCTCGCAGCGGAGCTCAGCAAGCCGCCACTTCTGGCGCATAGCAAGTGCAGAATCAGCAGCATCATTCCGAAGTCCACTGGACAGACCCGCAACCAGCTGTGATCGAACCTGGAGAATATTGACAAGATTAGTACCAACATCAGCTAACTAACAATCACTGCTGAAATGGAAATCTATCACATAGAAGCAAAGGAACACACAGTTGTGAGTTGATGCATGCAAGCAACCAGTTCACTGCCTGTTGCATTCATGTTCAGTTGCTTCTGCATTTCAAGGAACCTCTTAATATTGGAGAGGGAAGATTCATCTAGAGAATGTTCCAGGCTTTGCAGCAGTGATACAAGACTTGATGCATTGAAGAAATCCCTGAGCTCTTCTGTGAACACGCGAAACTCAGACACAAATTCTGCTGAGTAATTAGCACCAGGAGCAGTGATGCGTTGTAGCATAGCTTCTGTAGCTACAAGGTCTTCAGGGCCTGCGTTGCGATGCAGCTTGTTTTGAAGGGTGTGCTTGATCTCTCGCTTGAGTTCACTTGGTATGTCATTGCGATGGGCAATATCACGAATCCTTGTCAATGGGACTGATGCTGTGAAACTTTCACTGAAAGATGGTAACTTCGTCTGCAATAGCACTCAACGTTACTGATTTTCTTCCACAATCAATATGCTGCCTCAAAGGAATTCAACAATACACTAGTTAGCTTTCTACTTCCATTGCACGCCACAGATTATGTTCTACGACGAAGCTTCTCCAACACTAACCGTTGTTCTTAGTTCGTATATCAACGCGCCACGACAAGAAAAAGCTAATGTTGCTATACCCATATATACACTTCTTGTACACGTCAAGTTCATCACACATTGAACTGCCCTGGAAGACTACGGTAGCAGCTCCTAATCATTCTTAGACACGAAGCAAAACACTAATATTTAATAGGCAAGTTTTTTAATTTTCAATAGCAAAATTTGCATCCATGTACTATCGAAAATTTGACATCAAACAATATATCTTAAAAGGAAATGATAGCGACAAAATGCTCGGGAGTTTGTTGAGATAAGATGAGCAATTTCATAGATGTTACTGCTATGCGAGGGAAAGGGGGAAAACAATGGATACTAGGAGTTTGTTCAGAAATAAGTGCAAAGCACTCAGTACCTGCATCTGTCGTGCCACCCAATGCTCGATGTCCCCCTTACTGCTGTCACCTATTACCCACTCCAGGCTCCGGAACATGATTCTTGACAGTTCAGCATGCTTGTTAGGTCTGTAATGGCCCCCACCTTCTACACAGGGGATGCTTCCAGTCGTAATCCACTGTAAGTAAACATACACAGGTCCCAACGTGTCCAGGTCCGGGCGCATGCTCTCTACTGATTCTACAAGAACATCTTTCACCACACTCAGCTTCTGAAGCCAGCTGCACACCACACAGATTTTTGTTTTAAGAGATGAGATCGGGTGCCCAATGCGATGTAGAACAAAGTATGTAGCTATACAAAGTATACAGCCATGCCTGCTTTGCTACGGAGAAATTTGTTTTGCTTTGGCATAATCAAACTATACACTGATGACTGAATGAAAAAATTACGCAATGGGCACAGTGATCACAAAAGAGATGTCAGAATTTCTGTGCTCGAGACAGAACTTGATTGATATTATTAGATAACATACTCAAATTGTTCCACATCAAAATCTTGGTTTCTCGCGCTGGAAAGGCAAACCCTCAGCACCCTTTCTTGATGCTGAATCATCCACAGAAACCACATATGCTAGAGTATTGTGAGATGTTTCATGAGTTTCATGAGTCCTTGATAGCCAATAATTCCCTCAGATTCATTCTTTGAGAAACTAGGAATGACTAGTTTGGTTCTAGACTTAGAGTTTTCAAAGTCTCACACTTGTATGATTGGATAGTGCATAATTGTTACCCTGTTCTCATCCTTTGCCCCTATTAGGATTGATTAAACAGGCATGGCAGGTTGACAGAGCTGGTGCCTTCAGAGCCACAATCTATGGAGTGATAATTTCCCTTTATTCCCAATATCTGGCGTATTTTAAAGTACAGGCTGTAGAGCTTACTCTAATGCCCTCTATGGACATTTTCAGAAGGGTATGTCAAGTGCTTGGATCAAACTTTGCCATTGAGCATGACACTTGAACGACAGTCAATGTTTCTTTTCAGTGATATTCTTACTGTGATACAGAGAGCCTCTGTCTGATTTGAGAGATGTTGATTCGCACATTGGTGACAGTTTTTGCTAGCGTTAAGCCGTACATGGCATGGCATGCCACAACTATTTGATCTAAAAGGAAGGACGACATTCAACATATCAACCTACTTTCACCTTTCCATGCACAGCCAAGCTTGGCTGTGCAATGGCTGTATCTCAGCATGTAAAAAATTACTCGTGACACTCAAGGGAACTGTGATTGAACTTAAGGCCTGCAAATAAGCATGACGAGGCTAAACACCGAATTATCACGTCAATTGATCCAACTATATGCTGTGACTGTGCTATCTGGTAAAGCGTAGTGCTTCCCACACCACCCCTGAGCAGACAAAGATACTGGCTAGTGTTGGATACTACCGGCTCTCGTTACTGCGAGTGATTCAAGTTAGGTGAAAGAAAGATACTACATTCTCACCATGCAGAATAGTGAACTTTGAGAAGGTAGGTGACTTGAGAGGATGTATAGCATAACTATTAGCCTCTCGGGATGATATGGCTTAAGCCAGTTTACACAGTGGATGCCAATATTTTGATAATCTAGTTCATTGGTGGTAGTACGGCTTGGTACAGAATTGGTGCGTATGGAAGGAAACATGTCGCATGTGTTCAGACTACAGTCAATAGGAAACAATTACCTGCCTGCTCCTTGATCACCTTGTACCAGGGCTAGTACAGGGCCTTGTAACCCATCAACATTCCAAACACCTTGCCGCTCTTTAGTATGCTTGTTCTCTTGCATAAACTCAATGTTCTTACCTTCCCATTGAACCTGGGGCAAGAAATCAGGACGTATGCTTTGACTTGAAGGGTCTGGAACCGACTCTGGCTGGGCCATAGCTTCTTGTTCGTTGGGCGGATCAGAGCCATCAGGTTGGGACTCGGTTTCACCTGCCGAAGGCGTGAGCGTTGTCAGAGTGCTGTTTCCAGTGTGTCCCCATGACAAATCTACTGCGATATTCTCGCATCCAACATCAATTTTACGGTTGTCTCCTTGCTCCCACTGCGGTTCGCCTTGACCCTTAACATTCACCAATTTGAACTCGAGCGCGACATTGTCAGGTACTTCTGCAGCTCCACTCCATACATCGCCTTTATTCCACTGCATATAGATTATTATTACATAAATCTTTTATTATTTTGGCGCGTCATACACTTATAGCCTTCAGATAGTATTGCTAGCGAGCCGAATTGCCTACCGAAAGCTTACAGCCATCGTCTCGCCCTGACTTCCACTTTCCAAGAACTTTGTGATTACCAACCACATATAAACTGTCACCATATGACACTCTCTTTTTCACTCTGAACGATACTGTGGCATTGCATGTACACCGTGATGTGCGCACATTATTACCATCCCTGCAAGAGTATTTCCAGGTCATAAACTCGTTTGCATGTTGATGAATCAAGAAGAAAAAGCTGCAATAAATAATATCAAAACTTGCTCAAACTCATGTAGGCACTCTTAACGCTCGCACCGTGATACGAGCATCATCGACTGCATTCTTCCCGGGAATTGAATAGATTGGAGTTGTGAGCTTCTCATAGCTTGCAGACGATAAGACGCTAACTACTGGCCAGAATTATCAAACTGTGTACAGCTTCCAGATACGGCTGGCTGTGTTGCTGAAGACAAACTGGTTACGGAAGATGAAATGCAGAGTTTGATCCTCACAGAATCCCCCGGCCTTCGTACCAATGCCAGCGATAACCTTGTGAAAAGTGTGAACTAATGGCTGAGAACTAACAGTTTCACGGATATTAAATGCCTACGCCAATATGATTTCGTGATACCGTAAGTTTGGATATCAAACATGGAGTCAAGTCCAACAGAGTCAACACTTCCATGAATTCATTTCGATATGAGGCCTCACGTTGCAGGACAGATTCCATGCTTCGGGAATTGTTTTCCTTTCGTGAAATGTTTTTTGTTTCATGGGGAGCGGAAATGAACAGTAGCATATCGCCCTTGCGCCACAAACTCGAGGTATGTATGAGAAGGCTTCACTTCCAGCCCCAGATGCACGAGAATTCTCCCTTGACATCTCGTTACAGAACGATAAGGATATTGGCAGACCTGGTTATCCAGTGGAAATAAACCAAGTATCATTCAGTGAGTTATTCAGCTTAACCAGGGGTGGACGCACAAGTGCGCGATAGGCAATGGCAGCCACCAGTCGTGCCTACCTCTGCTGAAGGAATGAACGTTTTGATACGCACTTGTGTAGCACATAAGACGAGCGTCAACTGTATTGCAAGCTCCAGTTGTCCAGCGGTGCAACAAGAGGTACCGATACCATGGATGAAAGCAGAGAAGGCGTTGTGTCCGTGCTCAGCTTCATTCCTGAAATTATTTCAAGATGAATCTTGGTAGCAACAACTTCGTTGTGGACAGTAACATGTGGAGTGTAATCGCTGGCTCTGATCCTATTTCCTTCAACAATTCCAAAGCTCGTGCCAGTTTACCGCCCAAGATCGGCAGGCGCCAGTACTCTCCCCATCCACTAGAACACATGCGCAGCCGGAGTCTACCCCCGGGAGATACTCAGGATGTACAACTCGCTCCAAGTAGTGAACCCCAGCGCGAGACAACTGTCAACCAATTAGTGCCTCTACGCAAATTTAGTCCCCGGAATAAACCAGATGGACTGCCCCAGCATTTCGTTGCCCTTGAACAAAGAGTCGAGCGAGGCATCCAGGAGATATCTGAACTTCGGTTCCTGTACCTAAATACTGCAAGAGAGGCTGCAACTTCCGCTGCCAATGTTAGGCATTTGCAGGAAAGAGTTCATGAACTACAGCTTGAGCAAGTATCTCATGGACACGAGCGCCAAAGCCTGGCCAAAATTATTCAGGGCTTACAGGCATATCAGCAAACTTGCATGTCGGAAATATCTGCAGCAGGTAACAAGGGAGAGATTGCCACTCAAGAGAACAACAATGCTCATGTAGCCTTGCAAGGTTTTATCCATGAACTGAAGCACAGCTTCTTGACGCAAAAGTTGGTTACAGATCAGGCATGTCCGAACAAGAGTACTACACTGGCATGTGTGGGATTGAAAATACAAGAGCAGTTAAATCTGGCAGTTTGCCATCAGACATACCTGTACAGACTATTTTGATGTACTGTGTGGTGTATTCATGGAAAGATCTTCGGACATCAGTGTGAAAAAAAAGCTGTTATTCATCCCAAGTGAGTTGTCAGACTATCTTAGCATGGAAATATGACAGCTATTTAGTATTAAAGTCAATATCCATGTCTGTGATGGGGAAGCTAACGGAATCTAATTCATAAATAAAGCTCTAGTTTGTGAAGTGTCGTGGTGAACAGCCTTTGGGCTGCAGGCACACAAGACAATGTCAGCTGATATTAATGCGTTACAAGTTGGACTGGCAAAGGATTCTACGATAATGGCCAACCTGGCAAGCTCAGATGCAGCAGTTAAGCGTGACCTGTCTCACTTTCAGAGCCAATTGCAACATGAGCAGACACAGCGAGTGGAGGAACTCTCCAATGTGAGGCTAGAAATTGCTCACTTGAAGCAAGCAGCAAGCAACCAAATAAGGCAATACTCTAGTTGAATTTTGTGCTCTCTGCTTAGTTCTTGTTGTATATGATCAATAACACATTGTATCACCTGCAACTGTGTGAGATTATATCTCTTGACAGTTAATAGAATATTTCTGAGCCATTCTTATTTATGATTATTTAGGTTCATCATTGATTCAGATTGCACAGATTGGCTATTGGTGACATTCACCACTTATACATGGGTAGAATGCTGACCAGTAGGATCTACTTTTCACACTGTTCATCGACCAAATCTACCCAATTTTCTAAGTAATGAATACATATCTTTGGTTTGAAGAATGCCTTATTATCATTAAAGTCTCAGAGTGCAACTAGCCACTTAGTGGACTGATCTCACCTGTACTTGTAGGCATGCTAAGGAAGAAGCACTGGATAAACTATCTGAGAAGTGTGAAGCTATGCAAGAGATGCATGAACGCATCACGAATGACCTTGCAAAAATTGATGAGAGAAACAAGCGTGAGCTTCAAGTTGCTGACGAACTCTTAGCCTCAGTGCAGGTGCAGATACTTCAAGTGTTCGAATGGTGTGATGATCTTACATACAGTCTGTACAAGACACTTGATTCACTTGTATCAACTCAACGGCTGGCCTTTGGACGTTTTAGGCATTAATCATGAAAAGAGCTGAGAACACGGTCTCTCTTTGGTTGTAATATTCGTCTTTATTGTTGTGCAAGTAATGGTCAATCTCAGGTAAAAAATAGATAGCGCAGATATTATTACACGATGTAGGCATCAGACAAAGAAGCCCTGCTCAAACGGTTTGTTATGGTTGAAAGAGCCTTGAAGGACGCCATTGCTCAGCAAATCTGCACTGAAAAATCATTCGATCAGAAGATGAGTAACAATATGGCTCAAATGAAAGGTCTCATGAATGATGCAACCTTCCGCAGTAAACAAGCAGAAGTATTACTTCGCGAGCAGGTTGAATCAGCAATGAAACGCTTGAGAGCATATGCCCGTGATGTAGAGGAGCTCATGGGACAGGTGTGCACAAAGATGTCAAAAGCTTTCAGCCATAAGAACCCTTCTGTTGTGGACACTTCTCAATCTTTGCCCCGACTTCATACTGTCATTATAAGTGTCGGTCACTGCATGAATTCTTCATTGTTGTTTAATTGCTTAACAAAGTGGCATTATCTGTACCGTCAAGCACTTCCACACTTTCGCTAGCTTACAGGTGATAACATGAGAAGAGTACACTATTCTTCACTGTTTTGATTGGTATGCTCACCCAGAAATCTGAATTCGCAGGCTGCAGCCCGATTAGAAACAGTTCTTCAATCAGAGATAAAATCTCGCATGGAAAATGTGCGCCAGGTTTGTCCATCATCTGGTATCTCCTTTACTTTCCAGTGCTGCCAAGCTTACTTCTACTGAATGGTCCGGCTTGCTTTCTTTTTTCTGACATAGTGCATCCCTCGATCTTGAAACTCTCCTTAGGTTTTATGTGACAAAGTAAAAGTGCAGCGCATCATCTGCAAGCATGCGCTGAGCCAGAGAACAGACACATAGTCCATCAGTTATAATTACCTTTGAGCATACACACAAGCACACATGTCACTGACATAGTCTACAAGGTAGAGTATACCTGCAGCAACCTCACATGACGATTCTTCACAGATTAAAAATGAGATGTCACTTCAAAGCAGTGATACCAATGCATCTATCAAGAAGGTTGAAAAGAAGATGGACATGATTCTTGAAGCACAAAGGATGCTACATGGCCGACATGAAGATCTCCAGGTTTGAACACTTGAGCCCTCTCCCTATGTGGGACAAGGTACATAGGGTATATCATTGGACTCTTCACTAGGCATCATTCACAGTAACAAGTTCCATGATTCCATCTATCTGGGTTCGGCTATGAAACTTCTTATCATAGTGTAGAGAAACTGATCTTTCAGGTGAAGTTCAAGAGCCATAAAACGGATGTGAGCACATTGATTGATGAGGCCTCATCCCAATCCACACTCCAGTTAAAAAATTACAGTGATAAATGCTCTCGAGACATATCTGCAATTCACGAAGAGTTGACAGGGAGGTGTGATGAACTTGAATCAACATTCCAGGTACTGTCTCTGAGAATTTGAGTCCAGATGTAAGGATTTTGCTTTCACCCAAAGGAGTTACCTATGAGGACATTTAGCCACGAATTGCATAATTTACTTGTACAACAGGACTCATGTCTCTGTTGTGAGAGTCTCAATCACAATTTTCAAGGTTGAGATTCATAAACACGAAACGAAATCTTATCAATTAAAAATCGCTACATTGGAGTCAAATCACGAATAGACAAAGTTCTGGACTGTGTCAGCCCAAGCCAGGGGAAAAAATAAAAGCTGAAATGTAAATTCTATGATGTCTGCTTCACACCAAAGGTTTTTACATACTAGTATCATAGCAAAGATTCTGGAAATTGACTGAGAACATAAGGCAATCTGGGAGAGGACTGCAGGATGGTTTGCAAGACCTTCAGGAAGATACACAATCTAAGCTTGATCAGACATGGGGAGCTTTGACACAGAGGCTTGATAAAAATGAATCAGACTCTGAGGCCATGAGAGAAGAGTTATTGCTACAAATTACTGGTAACATGCAGCTCATCAAGGATATAGGAGACAATGTGGAGCAAATAGAGCTGACAGATATCTCACATATGAACACCCAGCTTGGAGAGCTGGCACAAACTCTAGAGGCAGAACAGATGAATGTGAGGAGTCTCTTCGAAGAATCCTCGCAGGTTAGAGTCCTTGAACCTGGTTTCTATCTCTGGCATCTTGGTCAAGTGACTTGAAGTGTGCTTCAAATCTCAATTAAGGCGGAAATTTACTGAGCAGTGGCACAGATGTTTGCAATCATGTGATAGACCTGATTCTGCTCTTCCCTTGATTTGATTTCTGAGCAGATGATTTTGTATTCAAATTCACTGTAGAATTTGAAGATAGAGGCAACGACGTAGCAGAAAGTCTTGAACAATGGTATGTACATAGTAGATTGAGAAAAATTGATGACTGGTCACATGTCAAGGCTTCTTTTGGTGCAGCAGCATAGAAAGTTTGAGGGTTCCTGCATCTACAGCACATTCGTTTAGGGATTAAATGAAAGCATGACTTAGAACAACAGTTTCTTTCAGTGTCGGAATCATGCAATATTAATATTTTCCTCCGAGAGAATAACAAGACTGATGCGTCACTCTGTGGAGGTGTTCACAACAGGCAACCTCCAAGCAAGAACTGTGTGCTCTTCATGTACACCAGCTGCTCTTAATAGAAACTGTTTGACTTGTTAGTTTAGACATCAGGTACTGCATGCTCTTCTACCTTGTTCCTACTTGGGGATGTTGTTTTCTAAGAATTTGTGGCTGATCAAGTTGTGCGAGTGATTGCTCTTGAGTTCTTGAGCGAAATCTCGAACTGTGGAGATCAATAGAGGTACTGAGCTTCAGAGATTTGACAGGAAGGCAATGGACTTTCCGATACTTATTATTTCCCTTTGAAGCTTGCTTTACACTTGCAGGAGAACCAGAATGAACTCAATCGGGCTGTGTCGGACATTAATGCAACTCTGGACGACCTATACGAGAGTTCAAGGCAAAACTTGACCTATTGTGAAGGACTACAAACACGCCATGACAAACTAAGAGATGAAGTATTACTTCTAGTAACTACAAGAGCTAAAGAGCACCAAGATAGTATCTCAGTGATGCACAATAGCATCCAACTAGACATCAAACAACAAAAAGCTGACCTGGATGCTCACAAGATATCCACACAGGTTACCTTCTGAAACTGCCCTATTGCCAAAGCATCTATGCAAACTACACATCTCACAAAACTTTTGTGTATTGAAGTGCGCTGTATTTGTAATGTTTCAAGTTTTACACATGAAGAGTGCAAGCACCATTGCTGAGTTTGTAGTCAAACTTGTACCAACATACTGGTTAAAAACTTTACTTTCTTCTAGGACATCCCTTGATCCTTGTATAAGTCCTTCAGCAAATATATTGACTATCTGAGATTTGTACAACTCATCAATGTGACAAAAAATGAGTGTGCTCAGGAATCGAGCGCAATGGTCAATTCATCCCTTGCAGATACAGCTGCAAAGTTACTCAAATTGAGTCAAGCCAACAGCTCCATCAATGAACAAGTGGAGGAACTTCGAGCGAAACTGGATGACAAGAGTGCAGAAACAGTGGCAGGTCAATCACTTTGAACATTGTGCCTGTCCTTGCGGGCGAATGGACCCTCATCCTTACAACTTATATTTTGGCAAATAAACTCTTAATTGAATTCAAGAGCAGCTTTTCTCATCATTCCCTGTCAAAGACAGGTATCAAATAGTATATTTGATGAACTTTGGATCCAAACTTGTTTCTTGCTGCTGTCTTCATTAATGTGGATTATTCTTTGATAAATCTTCCACACCTGAGCTACAAACCTGTGCTCAAAACCACAGATCAACTGCTCAGATGACTGTTTGATTTGGTGTCAAGAGATTTGCTGTTACCTGTGCATTTTTATTGATTGGAGTTTTGATTGACTTGTCCACCGTTTGTGACAAATATCGCTAGTGCTTCTGTCACTGGTAAGTCCATCTTGTTAAATAGTACTGCAGTAAGTATTCTGTAATTCTTATTGTTTTCCCCATGTAAAAGTGCATATGCTTGTGGGTGCACAGACTATTTGCATGTCATAGTTTGTGTGTAAACATGCATGTGTAAGTAGGGTGTACATGTGCGGAATGCCTCTTCCAGTATCAGGCACTAAGTTGTCCCTGACGTGACAAAATTCTGAGAATACACATGGTCATTTGGTTCATAGTGATTACGACTACCTTGAGGTTGAGCATAACTTACTCCTGATTGTGGGGATATAGTGTTAATTTAGTGGGCTCGTCACGTGTTCATTATAGTTCAAGAACTTTTCACCTTCTTTGTACTTAAGAGCCCTTTCTTCTTGCTTTTGTTCTTGAGCTTATCCTTGATGAAGGAATCACTTGGCACTTTGATTGAGAACCCCTGTTTTATAGCAGCTGTGATAGGCATGTGGCCTGTCAACATTTAAGAGGATGACATCAAGTTGAAATTTGGAATGCAGAGGTGTATAAAGCAGTCAACGAACAAAAAGAGAATTTAAAGACTGAACTTAATACACTTCAAGATGGCTTGGATCGCTGCACAAAGGAGATACAAGTAGAGCATATCAGAACTTCAGATTTTTCAGATGAATTGAAGAGTTACAAATTGCAGCAAGAACAAGAAGCCCAGAAGTATGATTCCTTGTTCAACAGTCATGGAGAATCTACAAGAGAAATCAGGTGAGTCATGGATATGATTTTGTGTACTGCTCAATGCTGAAGGTCGATTGTGCAAAGTTCATAATCTCTTGATCCAAGCCTGGCATGACATTCAAGAGAATAGCAAGCTCAACGACAGATTATTCATAGCTGACTGATATGTTCCAGTTCATTTTCCATCTCCAGATCGTTATTCTCAAGTTTTATTTTACATGGTGGTAGTGCTTCAACATTATTTACCCCAGAAAACAAAACTTAACATAACAGATGATAATAGAGTGCCAGTACGTGACAACTACCATAGAGTTGTTACTACCTAATGTCTGTCCAAATATAGGTATCAAAATTCTATCAATATGATACTCATACTTGGGTAATGAGTGTAATGATTTTGGACTGTGTTCAAAAGCCTAAATAGTTCACAGTGTATAAAGTTAGTGCTCGCCAGTTCAGTTGCTATACTTTCAGGGCGTGCAGCTTCCAGTGCAGTAAACGAGTGCAAGGTTATATTCTGGAAACTTGAGTGTGGAAGAGTGCTGCATTTTATACATAGCGAGCTAGATCATCACACATTCATTCTTGCAGGGATATTGTGGAGAAGCTAAAGGCTGATACTGATGCCAATGCTCAGAGGATTGATGGTGAAAGTTGCAGGCTAGATGGTTTCTTACAATCCACAAGTCAGCATCGTATGGTGGGTGATCATTCTCATACCCCACAGTGGTATATTTGAATTCAACATGTAAATCTTCATACCGTGTGTCTCACTTGGCAAATATTAAATGCTGCACCTGTTCCATAAATTAAGAACTTGTATATTTTGAAGTTGTGGGCTTTTTGTTTCCATTGGTGAGGAATTGCCCCATTTGACGGCCTTCGTAAGCAGAAAATTTTTTATAGATGATCAATCCCTGGCAGAAGTGCTCTCTGTCATTCATTGACATCTCATGTGTAGGTTACCCTATTTGTTATTCTAATGAACAGTATCTTGTGACTGATCATCACATGTATGTATATGCTACCATTCTGTTTCTGTATGTAACCACACTTGCTGCAGCAACTTAGAAATCTGGGTGACATCTATTTCCTTGCAGGCTACGGAAAGTGAACTAAAAGAGCTGCAGACATCAATTGGTGAGCTAATTGAAGGCAAGAAATTGCTGATGACAAGAGCTGAATTTGATAAGGTACCATACCAACAAAATATTTTTGTTGAAGTATCATATAATGAGAATCTAGTATCATCATGGATGAGATCATGTTCAGGAGACTGCAAAACAGATGGCAGAATTGCTGAGTGTTGAAGAATCTTTGGGCTCTCAAGTGAAGGAGTTGCAGGTAATGAAATGAAAGCTGTAAAGAATTGAGGTCTCTTGCTTGGATTCAAATGTTTCCCACACCTTTCACAGAACCAGAGATTTAAAGCTGGAAGAAAAGTGAATGATACCCTTACTTTTGCTGCATGTTGAATATTTGTAAGATAATCTTGTAGTCAAGAGTTGAGAGTGTGCTTTTTATTGGCAAACAATAGAACATCAGATCCTCATAGAATTACATGATGCTGATCATGAACTATTGTTGCGAGTGTTCCAAATGAGGTATTATATGACAGTTTAAACTTCTGATTGACACATAAACTTTTTCGTGTAGAAAGAGGCTGCAGAACAAGTCTCCATGTATAAGGAGCAGTCAGCTTGTATTGCAGCATTGAAAGGCAATATAGCACTTCAGGCAAGTATCCAAGACTTAGAGATACTTCAAGCAACATTGACACAGCTCCAGCAAGCCTCCAACTCTTTTGTAAGCACGGAAGATCTTGCATCCCTTGCACAAAGTGTTAAACAGCTGGACACAGAGCTGCAAAATGCAAATGTAAGGATAGATGAAAGCTGCAGATTAGCATCTGATAAAAGCAGCTTTGAAGAGGAAGTAAAAGTACTGTCCAAGCAACTAAAAGAAATCCAGACAGTCTCAAATGATACTTTTGATACCATGTCAGCTGAAATTCAGCAGATTCGCCAATCAATCAGTCAAGATAAAACCAATGCTACAGCTGAGGTAAACACCACTCAGAGCTTCAAGGCTAGACTGTATCGAATAATTGTGAGTAATTTTATTGTATGCCTATTCTGATCGCAGTGAGATTTATGAAAGGCATCATCTTTATCTGCAGCTGTATTTCCTCATGAAGATTTAATTCAATAACTCTCCAACCTGCATCTCTACAGATTGTCAAAATGACTTGATCATGAATGGAAGCAAGCGCATATTTGTAGGCATCGGATCTTCGGAATCAGTTGTTGCAGTCCGTAGCACATGATTATGTTACAAAAGAAGCACTTGAAGAAGTGAGGGTTGCTTTAGATCGCAAAGCAGAAGTGTCAGTTATGGAACAGTTGACACAAGGCACTAGTATAACACTAGATGATGCAAATTCCAAGTTACAGCAGCTGGAACAACTTGGTGCTGAAGCTGCACAAAAGTTGAAGACAATAGAAGAGAAGTTGATGAATAAAGTTGATGTAGATGCTATTAAAGGTAATTTCCATCTCTCTCAGGTGATAAGTCAAACTTAAAAATCTGTAGACTTCAATTAACATAGTGAAGTTACCATGCATCATACTAAAGCTAGTGTGCTTCAAAGGTTTCAGTGTAGAGTCAGACTGTTGCAGATCTGTCAGCAGCTTTTGAGGAACACAAACAGCTCAACACAGCTGTCAAGCCTGATGCTCTGACAAGCTTAGAGGTGTACATAGATTCACTTGTAGCTAAAATGGCTTCCAAAGAGGAGCTTCAGGAGCATATTGTACGTACTGACCATGGAATATATTGAGTTTTTTCCCTGGGAAACACCTGCTGCAGTGCCAGTATCTTGAGAAGTATGAAAAAACCGTCATAAATGAATTATCCATTTACATTGGTGAAGAAGGATTATTCAGGAAGCCAGCCTAAAAAACACACAAGAATCTATTGATTCGCAAAAAAGCATTCAGAATGACGTCACCCAGGCTCTTAAATTGGCCCAGGCAGCTGCACCGGCAGAAACAGTAGAGAACTTGTCCAAAACTGTTGATCAGATTCAGGTAAAAGCTCAAGCAGTACCAGTGAGTGTTCATCCCAATATATAAGAATCAGAATAGGATTGTATATGAAGCATTGGCTCTTACAAGTTGTTTCATTTAATATCCACTGGTCATTTGCAGTCCAGCTTACCATCACAGGAAGATTTGACAGCTGTTAAAACCCAGTTGAATTCTCTCGAAAAGGGAATGGCGGTACTGGACGGTCTTGGGAAGCTTCAATCTGACATTGATTCTCTTAAAGCACAATTGGCACTACTCATGCCTCTGAGAAACGACCTCGACAGTGTGACAACTGCTTTAGTCAATAGCAAAGAAGACTTCAAAACCCTCAAGCAAGATCTCCTCAACATGAGTACGATGGTCACAGACCTTGCAAAGATGTCTGATCAAGTATGGATTCCGTACTCTATTCTCAACTCCTTAGTTTTTAATTTGAATTAGGTTACCTGATCTGCAAATCCAGAGAAGAACGCACCCATCGAATGATGTACATAGATTATTACATGCTCATCTAAAAAGTTTAAATTAAATTCTGTCATGCACCGCACATGCTCCTTCATGCTTTACATAGGTAATCATTGTCTGCACATGCAATAAAAACTGTCAGGAATGTTCTTCACGTAAGCTGTGCTTGCACAGGTATCACATTGATAGGTTGCTGTATCCCAGATCTTTCTGGACTGAAACTAAATAATGAAAGTTGAGAATTAATTACAATGCTCTAGCCCTTTTCTTGGTACTTGCTGGTTGACATATGATGGAGATATAGCAACTCTTGGTGTAAATGTTGCTCAGGTCTATTGATCTTGCTTGTGCACCCTTATCTCTACCAATCGAGGTTGATAACTTGTTTTGAGAACAATTGCGAGAATGCACTAATGCTGCATTGTACCAATATGTTCAAACACAGGAGAGCAAATTCAGGTCATCCACATTGACTACCAGCCGCATTCAAGAGGATCATAATATTTGCTGTGTCATCTTCGTTTGGTCTGAAATTAGAAAGCCCACCGACATACACGTAATGAAAAAGTATGAATTTCTCCTTGTTCAAAATTACGAAAAAACGAAATTGTAATGACAACTCACCGCAGAGATTAGTTCTGACTCAAGGCTTGACATGGAGTAATCAATAGTAATCTCCTATATTCTTTGTGATGGCAGTGAAGAATAAAACTGCCCAGGCAGGACACGTAAGTTTCAGGAAAATTTAAGAAAGTTGGCGATATTATCTTGTAGAGGCGGTGGCTTTTGTACTGCCTGATCAATTCTCTCTATCATTCCCTTGGGTTGAGATCCACAGCTAAGTACTGTCGAGCTTCTGTGTTGTAACAAATGTCAAGTATTTTTCATCACTTAGTTGTATGAGGAAAGGTAGTATTTTACGGCAAACCCCTGTTGAAACTTTGCAGGTTGACGAGATGTACCAGCAAGTCAAGTCGTTGCAAAATGATAGGGAATCTTTCTCCCAGCTTGAGGCGCAAGTTACAGACACTTGTGCACAGGTGTCATCACAAAGTGCTGAAGCACTTGCTGAACTGCAGAATCAAATAGATTTCATTGAAGGGGAGCTTTCAACCATGAAAACAGTTGCTCGAGGTATGCAGTTCTGCCCTGTTTGGTTGACAACTCTGCTTTCGAAGTGGTTAACTAGGTCATGTTTCATGACCTTTAGGCTTCTAGAGCCAGCTTTTATCTTGTGCTGCTGACTTGTTCCTGCCATGTCCCTCTTGATACCAGCTTCTGTGATAGATGTTTCAGTAACCTTTGCAGCTGACAACCATTCTCTTCTACTTTCAAAAACTCCCTTGCACTATGTACTTGCTGTCTTTTTGGAACAAAATCAATACCAACAAAATTATTCACCTGCATAGGCATGCTCAAGAGCAACTTTTTGTTATGATATTGACAGAAAAACACTCTGGCTTGACACAACTGCTAAAAAAGTCCCACAGCATATGCCTGCTTACACCTGTATTTCCAAAAAAGCAATGGATACTCAAGATGTGAGCAATTAATGAACAGCTCTTCTTCCGTGAGCTGAATAAGTGAGGTTTGTTGAGGTTTGTTGCTCTGGTGTTGCTCTGGTGTTGCTCTTTCGAACCTGAACACAATTGCGGAAAAGAGCACAACTTACTCTGGATCTGTTTCATAGTGTAGGTGAAGCAGAGGCGGTAATGGAGCTGCTGCATGGAAACCTGCAGACTCAGATAGACAGTATAACACAGGTCAAGAGTAGTCACAATGACTTCACAGTGCGCATCCCTGTGTTTAAATTTCATTGCATAGTTTGTAGGAAAATAATACCCTCCTGTTAATTAAAGCATATCTGTCTTAGAGCAAGGCAAACACCAAAGGATCCTGGGAGGGTGATCACGAATTTTTTTGTAATAGGTACTGTCACATGAATCTACACCTTAACATTATATCAACTTGAACTCATTCCTTCGCTTTAAAGGCTCTCTCAATACCAAGTGGTTTACTGGCCAAAAGCTACTGCTTATTGACTTTGCTGAGCCAATGGCTCCACACACGAGTTTTGGTATTTTTCTCGTAGTAGATGGCCGCAGATTACACAAGAAAATTCCATTCTGCTATCAGATTCAGGACTCAATGCTCAGTGATGTCGAAGCAAGGCTCAAAAATTCTTTAATAAGCGAAGTGTCTTTCACACAAGAGAAGAAGCTTGCTGAAGTTGACAAGGAACTGCGGAAGCTCATAAAGCAGGTTGCAAGTGCTCCTGTGGAAGTAAATCTTACTGATGAAATGAAGAAAGACATCATTGGGGGTCTGGAGAAACGTGTGCAACTATTAGAGGCAACATCGTGAGTTGCTTCCGGGTTCCAGACTTGATGTGACAGGAAAGATGCAAGTGCCCACAGCTGAGACTCCAGGGTAGTCATCTGGTCACATATCAGAGTAGCAACGAGTCAGTCATAGTATTGGATGGCAGTTTTGGCTTAAGTTGAGTATAAAAAACTTGTAGATTTTGACCTCGCTTGTGAAATCATGTGAAAATTCATTTTTCACTACGCCTTATCTAGGGTAGGCACAATTCAAGGAGAATCAAGAAAATCCATGTCAAGATTCCCACAGTAAATGCATCTTGATTCAGTTTCTTGCAGGTTCTTCCTCACCCTAACAAAATGGCCAAACTGTGACTTGAACTTGCTCATCCTTGAGAGTACTAGTTGCTTCATCATAAAAAAACAATTCCTGCTATATGCAGCATATCCAACCTGAGAAAGAACCTTTTTGTTCAGGACATCTCCTCCTAGATCATTGACCACGACCTACAGAACACTATCAATGCAGGCAAACTATCACATGCAATCATTTTGTTGGACCCTTAGTAATCGCTAACTTTAAAATGTCAATTGCCAGCTATATGAGATACCTATGACAAACGTGAACTTGTACTACGAAGCTTAAGAATGTAGACCTTGTCGTTTGTTTACAGTTGTAATGGTATGACTAAAAGGAGAAATTGACCGATCCAAGAGGACCAATCGTCGCAACGCGTTGCAACGAACGTTCTAGAGGTCACGGATGCCCGATTACCGTTGATACTCGTTCATTTCAACCTCAGTGGATGATGTTGGATGGTCATCTTCAGGTATAGTTTCATAGTCTTTTTATGCTTAGATAGTTAAGAAGAAGTGCGTTCACAAAGAAAGTGCTACGCGCAAGCTAAAGAGTGCTTGGCATAAATGTATATTCAGAACTAATATCTGTCAATGTTATTGACGTGGTAGGAGGCTAGCGAGGTATTGAGGATATGGAGAAGGTCGGTGGAGGGGATTTTACGTCTAGCTAGTGCTCTCTTGCAATGCTTTACGATGTCCTCCGTGTCTGAATATTCATAATCAAAGTTTGGATCAGTGTATGATTTCAGTTTCAGTTTGCATGCGACGTCCTGGGAGTATCCCGTATACCTATCTTCGTTTGCCAGGTGAAAGTATCGCGATATATCGTAGACGGCTAGTACTTATCAAATGCAGGATATGACGACACTTTTCCGCAGGCTCCTGATCTCTCATCTCTCCCACACTAATCGCCCGGATAACTGAGACAATTAGGTTTATTACTATCTGGGATTGAAGCTACTATGGCATGCTATGTAAACTCGTGCTGTAAAGTCGTCTGACTTCTCCTTCATAATTCGTTTAGCGGCGAGCGCGAATATAGATTCATACATGCATGTGGACGGCGAAGCAATAGCATGTCTCAAGCGTCTGTGATCCCTTTCTCGCTCAGCTGTCGCTACTCATCTCCAGTGGCAATTGGCACCTCTCTAAGAAATCTACCGAGCTGCTGTGCTTGTACGCTGCGTAAAATCAGGTTCTGTAAGAGCTGCACGACTTGCGTCGAATAATGTTCACAACTGTTGTTGTTGACTTATAATAGCTCCTCTTAATGGTAAAAAGTTCTAGCCAGAACAATCGCAAGCGCAAGCTTGAATCCCAAGATGGAGGTTCTAGCCGAGCAAAAGTTGCGAAAGAGGAAGAGGGCGATGCCGAGAGCAAGAAGAGTCCATTCGAACTGAAACACGTGCGAACGATAGCATTTGTTACCCGAAAACGTTGCAAAATGCTAAATGTTGTCTTTGATACGTGCAAATATTGTAGGTTGAAGGCACAGTTTACGTTATTGGGCAGGGTGACTGTGGCCAACTCGGGCTCGGGGAAGACATTGTAGAGAAACTACGCCCAGGACCTGTTCAATTACCTAACTCGGAAAAGGTGACTTTCGATCATATTAATCGAATGGTTGATTATCGTGTAACTGTGCTGCTTAGCTTGTTTGAAATCACCTAGTTTCTTCCGCAGTTCATGAGTGCTTCTCGCAGGTATCCCTTGCATGTGCTGGCGGTATGCACACCGTTTGCGTAACAACATGCGGCAAAGTGTATTCTTGGGGCGTGAACGATGAAGGCGCCCTCGGGAGGTTCACTGAAGGAGAGGCATGGAAAAAAGCGCCCAAACCTAAAGGTAGCACCCCAGGTGACCCTTATAAGCCTGGTTTAGTCCAAATTCCAAAAACTTGCAGCAAAATTGTTGGGCTATCGGCGGGAGATAGCCACACTATGATTTTAGACGACAAAGGAGCTGTCTATGGTTGGGGAACGTTCAGGGATAGCGGGGGTGTAATGGGATTCAAACCCGACGTGCGAATATCGGTACGACTTGTACAACATCGTATTATGTCAAGAAATGTAGAACGCTCTAGTATGTAAAATGTTGCTTTGATCTCTGCTTGCCTCGTTACAGGTTTCTCCAGTAGTTGTGTGGAGCCCACGTGGCACAAGTGACCAGGTGGTCAAGATATCCAGTGGAACTGACCATGTCCTTGCATTGTGTCGGAATAACGCTGTTTTGACATGGGGCAGCGGCCAACAAGGACAACTAGGCCGGGTTGGCACACGAGTAGCACGACGTGGTCACACTCTCTTGGATGCATACCTGAATCCAGCACAAATGCATCTTCCCTTTCACCTTAGGAAGCACCCCGTGGACGTGGAAGCCGGCCACTATGCATCTTACGTCGTTTTGAGCGATGGAGAGGTGTATTCCTGCGGCCTGAACAACTATGGCCAACTGGGGATCCCAAGCTCAACTACAGATATGGTGTGATTTCGTTCTCTATAAACCTCAATACTTGACTCAATGCTCAACCTCAAAATGGATACTGCTGTCGGTTGCACAGTTCACCATGTGCAGGTGAATCTTGTTCCAAAGAAAGCTGTTAGTCTACAAGAGCACAAGATATCAGCGATTGCAGCTGGGCAACATCATGCAATTGCTCTGACAATGGATTCCAAAATTTTGGCGTGGGGACGTCCTGCTTACGGTAGACTAGGTAGAGAGGATGTCTCAGTTGACTCGGACAGTGGTGTTGATCCTGGAGTAGTGGCCCTATCTGGTACAGATGCAGCTCCTGTAGGAATAGCTGCAGGTGTAGCAAACTCTGGTTGCTTTACCGACGAAATGTGTGGTTTATGGCTGTGTGGCTTTGGAGAAACAGGACAACTTGCCAAGGGAGACGATGATGGTGATGAAAATACGATGGCAAAAGTAAAGCGTACAAAGGCTTTCAACGAGGTCAAGATTGAGAGGCTCGAGTTCGGTGGCCAGCATGTTGTTTTATTGACAACCCCTTTCAATGCGCAGGAAGCAGTAGTGCTTGCAGCAGACAAAGAAGCTGGCAAAAAGAATGGCTGAGTATACCACGGTCGTTAAGCAATGAATTGTTCGTGAACAATATTTCACAAGTTTGTAATCTTGGGATAATTCAAACTAGTCTGTCTGATAGTACTGGTAATGCATCCTGAGGTGTAGAATCATGTCTTACACAGCTGAAAAGGGCTAATTTCTTGTTACAAAGATTGTAATGATGCTCAAAGGCGGATCACTGCATTACCTTCGAAATTCAGGATGCCGAGTTGGTGTTACAGTTATCTGGGTCAATATGGATATTAACATTTTTTGTGTATACTCGAATTGTTGCCAGGCTTTTTTCATTCAATTTTTCAATGGAAGCACTCCTAGGGCCTTGCATTCAATATCATGCCAGAGAATCCTATATGCTCAAGACTTCTATGTCAAGCAAGCAGTAGGTGAGGCAGACAATCAATCTTCACCTCTGATCTATTCTCCACGTTATTTGCACTCTCTTTGGTTTTGCTTCTCTTTCGTTGCGTTAGTACTGGCTTCTCTTGAGTCATGGATTTGAACAGGCTGCAACCCTAATATAGATGACTGTTTGACAAATACTACACATACTTCTCTAGCCCCGTTGTCTCGAACACCATATGCCTGGAGTTGTCGTCTACAATTTTGCTGGCATACATATTCTAAACACTCAGTATACTTATCCAGAAGATCAGGGATATTGTTGTCAAACTTCGTTTATTCAAGCAATATCTCATCTGAAGCTCTGGTACCATTAATACAGCTCACCGCGAACCATCTTAAACTTCTTCAATCTCAGTGCATACAGATGTTAACGTGATAAAGTAGCACAGTTACCCAAGTTTACAGCAATTTATTATCCTGTAAAGAATTGAGAAGAGTACTTATTATCGAGAAACTTCTTTAGACATTTCCATGTTGTGTCCGTGCAGTCTTTTCAATATTCTGTAATAAACTTTCAAAGAATCGCGCTTTGAGAACATAATCGCGTGATAAGTCAAGCTTCAAAAGAACTGGCAATGCCTATCGCGTTCATACAGCGACCTGAAGGTTGGGTGGAATCAGACGAGGAAGTACGAAACGCTCCATAAGCTCCGTTTGACGAGCTGTCATGATTCTCAAATGATGTCAACACCAACAGCCGTTTAGGATGATAGCTTTCTGGACAAGCATTTCATTACAAAAGAGAACTCTGGGTTTGACGTGAGTACATGGTTTGGAGTTGCACTAAAGTGTGCTAGAGACGGTGCGGAATTGTCCTCATACTTGACATGGTTCTCAGCTTCAGTCATGAGGTCTCATCATGGCTTATAGCTTGGCTGGCTTTCGACACCTGGGCTGCTTTTTGGCTAGGGTTGGACAATTCAAAGTATGAGTGGGCGAAGCATGAAAGGCACATATTGGAGCAAGAAGAGTTAGAAAATATAGCAACAAACAATTTCATGTCCTTCAAGGTTCGAGAATGACTGTGCAATAATTTATAACACGTGATTCAAATGTTGAATACAACACTACTGTAGGACTTGGCGTTGGAAGAAGGGCAGCTTAGGCCAGACCAACCAGCCCAGATCATGCAAATGAGTCGCAACAGTTGTCAACGTCGAGATATTTTGCGCTTGGAAGGGATGGTTTGATGTCGATGGTGTGAAGCTGCTGTGTCTCTCAACATGATACAGTTGTAATAGTGAATCTGCTTCAGAAGGTCCATGCAGCACTCAACTGCTCAAGACTGTTGTTGAGCTCTTTAAGATCTGATAAGCAGAGTTGTGCCCAAGATTTTATCAGTTTGAAGAGTGGTTAAGCCAACAACAATGATGTCTCTGATTTACTTCAAATACTAATGATGACAGAAACTTCAGCATGTAATCAGTTAACCCAATTTAAACATGAAACTTGGTGTCATCTCCTCTTGTTCAAGTAACAGATCTTGTAACACAGTGAGTAGTTACTACCAAACCTTCGCAGCTAATAGATTTTCATCGAGGGGACAGCTGAGATGTACACCTGATCAAATTATCATTTAAGGCTGAGTTGCGCCACAAAATCCAATCGGACTCTCCTGGATTGATATACATGTCAACGTTGATGAAATCTAAATGTAATTTCTTGGGTACAAAGAATTAATGATTACCCTGTGGGTTATAACTCATCTTAAATCAAGACGCACGCCAAAGACACTTAGACAAGCTGTCTGCACAGAACTTATATACTGGTCGATAAGCTCACAGCAAGATTTGTCTAAATCAGGCCTTTCATAAGCCAACCGTGTACACACTTGTCTCACAGGAAGGAGGCGTCCAGATTGGAAGCATGTTGTGTGCCATGAGGCAAGTGAAATCAATAGAGCATGGAGCTGTTGGCGAGGTTCAGATTCATTGTTGCAATTCGCCCTGGTTTGTGCTGCGGGTTTGACACTGGTGGAGGATTTGAAGCTTTGTAAACACCGTGACACAAGGTCTAGAATCTCCTCTGGCGTGCTAGGTGATGAGAGGATTCCCAGCTTGCCGCCTGTGCGGCAATGCTCTAATACCCTCTCCAGGGACAGTGCAGATGACGTTGGTATATCCTGCAGATATAATCTGTCTAAACCCTGATTATCTGAGGTTTCAGTACCGAAGAAACTAGATTTCCTATTCACAGACTTCTTCAAACTAACCCAACACAGCCTCAAATAGGCAGCTCCTTCATTGCTGAATGACTTACTTGTAGCAGGGCTGACAAAGCTTTTCAGGCTTGGCTCTTCTTACAAGGCTGTCAACGCTGTAGAATCAAGGGGTCAAGCTATTCATTCATAAGGAACCGTGCCTTGTCCTTGGTTGGAGCATCTGAACATGGCTTAGGTGAGTGTTGTATACTCATCTCCACTTTACCACCACGCAACCTATTGCCGTCTTCTTCAAGTTCGAACATGGATTTGAACCCTGCAATATGGTATCCTTGAAAATTTGTTTTAGTAGGAGCAGAGTCTGTTCGGGTTGCACGTTTAGGCGCTGTCCACGGTGTCTTCTTTGGCACTGAATTCTGAAGTTCAGAGTTCCCCGGAAATAAAGTGGACCCTCTCCCCCTCCTCTCACGAACACCTCTACGGGCACCTCTCACTACTGTAGTCTGTTTCTTACAGTTAGTGTGGAGTCCATATTCTCGCATAAGCTCCAGCCGCATTGTTGCTGGCAAACTGTCAACAACAGACATATCTAGGTCTCTTGCATCTGGAACAGCAACAATTCGCTGCGAAGATGATTGCAGTTGTTCTGTATTCACCCTAACGCCTCCTGAACATGCCAAACTGTTACGATATTCCCAAGCTGGATCACAACTGTGTCTTGACAAAAAAGTGGCAAATGCCTGGAATGAAGAATTGAAAAGCATTGTACATTTTACACATACAGCGTTTTGCATCGCATCTGAAAGCAGTACCATTCTTTTCTGGGTCAGGGAGTGATTCTGTGGCTGCTGAGGCAGGTCTTGTTGATACGAGCGTGGATTCCCTCACAAGAGCAGGTTTAGCTTCTTGATCTAACCACACAGGCTCCACAATTTCTACTTCAGGAGGACCAACAGGATCATAATCAAGAGCTCTGCATGGGGAAGTGTGATGATCATCAACATTACTTTCCTGTGCGGTACTTCCACCCAATGACTGTCCTTCTAGGCAAGTCACACTCTGTTCAGGCACTGTTAAACCTTGTGAGGCTTCATTATGAGGCACAGAGTCATTGCTAGGAGAACATTTAGCAGGTTTCCTTTCGTTCCAGAGCTTTGCAATAGAAGCCACTGCATCTTTGGTTCCTTTACCATTAGTTCCATCAAGTTTCGAAATTACGATACCAACACCTCTCACATCATCAGGAGGTACAGCTAAAGCATTGAAGAGGGGCAAGACAGCATTGAAAATGCAATCCGCCTCCCGAATGCTCCTTGTGATTGTGGCTGACTTTGAAAGATTTATGCAAGGGCCATGCCCAAGAAATTTTGGGGGCTCCCTAGGCGCGCCTGGTTTCCTTTTCTTCAACTTTAAAGCTACTGAATGCCCTGACGCATTACAGAAGGCAAGCCTCCTTGCAACTTCGGCACTAAGGCCTTTCAGAAGGCTACTAGCATCTTGAAATGTTGAGAAGCGTATGCCATAGTTGACCTCAGCACCAATTGACTTTCGTGTAACAGGTGTAGAAACCTGCAGGCACACTCAATCATGACTGCCAGAGGCGTAACGAATATGCCGAATAATACAGCCACACAAGACTCGAATGAAATCTGCGAAACTGGCAACTGATATGCCAAGTGTCCAGAATGGGTGCTGGAGTAATGAAGCACCCATAATGGCGATTTCAAGCTTCCCAAATCAAATTTACATCAAACTGAGAAGGTGTGCCTCATTCGTACCTGCCTATCATCTCTACCATACGCAAAGTTAATAATTTCTGCTGCTGATTTAGTACCAAGGGCTTGCTTCAAGTCCGCAGATTTCTGAGCTCTCAGATCTCTGATGGTCTTAACACCGAGCTGCTCTAGTTTTTGCAGAGTAGAATACCCTACCCCAGGCAACGCATACACCTTCTGGTCGATCAGAAAATTGTCGACATCCTGCTCAAAAAAAAAAATCTTGACAAAAGTTGAATGTTTCGGAAGGGCTTACCTTGAATGTCAGAAGTTTATCAAGTAAATTGGGAGTACCTATCAGAGGCAAACCTGGTATAAGACTTGAAAAATCCCATCTGGTTTTGCACGATTAGTGGCCATTTTAGCCACAAGGATATTTGGCCCTATTCCAACAGAAGCATTGCATTTTGTTGTTGAGAAAATCTCTTCTCGGATCTTCTCGGCCAACTCAATAGCATTTTTGGTGCCTGTTATGTCAAGAAAGGATTCGTCACAAGAAATAGGCTGCACTGCAGCAGCATGCCTGGTCAGGATGTGGTAAATCGCCTCTGATACTTCCTGATACAGATTGAACTCATATGGGATGACAACCATGTCAGGGCACCTGCAATACATTGTGCTTTCTTCTCTAGGCGCATAGTCTCCTGTTGAGGTTGTCATCATGCCATTTTTTTGTTGAGGGAAAGTATACAAGTCACAGTGATTGAAGATTGTCGCACTTTTCCAGTGCCTGATGCATCCACATGTCTGCACGCACCCCAGCCTTCCTGGCAATATAATTTACACAAGATATTTCACTGTGCCCGCTAGCATGGTTGCTGTGTGCTACAGCAAGAGGCACCCCTTGAAGCTCAGGTCTGTTTCGTATCGAAACAGAAGCAAAGAAACAGTCCATATCTACATGCATTATGAGCCTGCACAGCTTCCTTAGCGCCCATCAGTATAACTGATCTACATCGCTGGTGAAAACTGGAGCATGAAAACTGGAGCACCACAATTACTCCAAAATCCACACCTCTCGTGTGCACTTGACTTCTTTGCAGGTACAGTGTGACTGCTAAGGCCCAGAACATTGAGCTCCTGCTGTTGGGCCTTCTTTCTGAGAAGCTCTTCTATTCTCATTCTCCAAGTTCCAATGAAGTGAAGACGAGAAGCTTTGAAGTAATTTTGCAGAAACTGAGGATCATCTGCTGATGATTTTGGGGGTCCAGAGAGCACTTCACATGCAGCCCGCATTTGAGCTGCCACTTTTCTTGCTGCTATAATCTTTATCTCTGTCCAGGTCTTCCCCTTCGAGGAATCATCTCTGGGGCAGCCCGAAGAAGGGGGGCAATCCTCTGCCAACTGTTTATCAACAGAATACTGCTCCTCATTGTTTCCCAATGCTCCATCATCCAGGCTTACTTTTTGCCTCTTGTTGACATGATCAAACTCATCTGCAGTGTCTCCACTTTCTAGGTCACAGTCGTTCAGTTGAGAGTAAAGGTCAGTGCTCAAAAGGTTTGCTGTTGGATTTGTAGCAACTGGAGCAAGAAGCTGCTGAGCTGGTACAACTGTGAGACGCTGAATAGCATATTGTTGTACTGGGAGTAACTTCCCTGCAGATATGCTGTCTACTACCCAGGCAGCCTTTACAATTGGAGTTGCTGACTTAGATTTTAACAGCTTCTTGAGCTTTGTATCAGGCAAATGGTCGCACACAATGTGCGTGACAAAGTCCTTGCAGTAGTAGTTTGCGAATCTACCCCCATGAATGAGCATCAGTCTCTTCAAGTCCTGCAATTGAACAACTATGAAACTGAGCTAAAACATAGTTGAGTTCCAATAAGTAAGTTCGTAGTCTTAGGTTCACCTGATGGCTGGGATTGGTGACACCATTCACGTGGATAACTACACCGGAGAATATTTCTGATGAATTGCACTTTTCACCCGTCTCGTTCAACTCCTCTTGGTCTGCTCGGAATTGCTCATGAAGTTTACGGTTCTTAAGCTCCTGCATGTACACAAACGGTTGTACTTTATGTGAGTTTGAACCACTACTATAGCATTTCTGCACAAAAACCCACCATGTACCTCCTGAACGAGCCTCCATGGTGTTCGGAATCTTTTTCATTAGAGTGAGAGACTCCGATGTGTGCACCACGGCCTCCCATACTACGAGATAGCTGCTAATATCTAGACTGGAGCTTCATGTTAGATCAATGGTTAGTGTAGGTACTCCAAGCAAGGCAGACTTAGTTGAACTGCGAACTGGCAGACTGGCTTCCCATAATTGAAAGGTACATCTGATAATCAAAGCCATCACGAGTTGATGTTTCACTTTAAAGGCCGCTCTCTCGAAAAGTAAAAACTGCTTGAAGACAACGCGGTGGTATGGCTGGAAGCGAGAGACGAAGAACAGAGAGTGATTTTCACCATCTGCTAAAAGCATCGTTATAAACCATATCTGGTTATCTATGAAAGGGAACCATAGCAAATATCGGCGTGGCCCCAGCTGATATGATCAAGCTTGCTAACTCGTATAACTGAATACCACAAGAACTCGTCTTACTCATCTAAATCAACTCTAAAAAGAGAAATTCCAGATAAGAGCCGTCTCGGTAACATTAAAAAAAAAACATCAAATTATCTGATGTGTACAAAGAATTGGCTTGCAATCAAGGAGACTGGCACTACTGAGCAAAAAACCGCTTGAATTACTGTCGTAGTATTCACAATTGTCGCGTCCTGCGCATGATTCCAGGTGTAAGCTACGGCCACCAGCAGAACTAACAAGATTACAATATCGTTTGCGCACAATGGTAACATGGGCTACAAGGACCTTGTCCAGTTATTGGGCTTGTTAAAACGTTCTATACCATGCATGATTGTCGACAATTGTCACAGCATCATGATGTATCACTACCGGACGTGTACCGGTAGATACTTGGGAATCGAGACGAAGAACACCCGTACAGCTTTGAAATAATTGCTCAGAAGTAATCGCTGCTCCCTTGACGTGTGCTTTCCAGTGATTAATCGCTCTACCTCTTGTCCACGGTGGAGCGTTATCGTAACCGGTTCTATTGCCAGCGAGATTTGAGACCTGGCGAATCTGCACCCATTCTAACATCATTATATCTTTAGAAGTAAACACAGACTATCAAGTCACGAGTCGCTATGAAAGCCCCTATGAACGTCCACCATTTCTACAAGTGCAAACTCTGTTCACTGCCAGCTATGCACCTGCCCAGTGAATAGCGCTGTACTAGCCATGTAACTCATGTTGATTTTCCTAAGAAAGAACTTGAAGATGATATTGCCATGACCCGTGGTAACAGCGAAGGAAGCTGGCTCGCCTGACCTTGCAACAGGATCGATTACCTGTCGCTGATTTACTGGCTACGAATGATTAACGTAACAGTAACTCTTTTCCATCTGTTTGACTGATTACCAGGTGCTGAGAGTGAACAAGCTCGAAAAGGGGATCTGTTATGAAGTCTGTGGAATGGAAGTACGGGCTCGTACCTTATGGGTTTATTTACGTCATAACATTTCAAAGTGAACAACATCTAAATTTACTGAACATCTTGCTCTCATACGTACCTCAGTAACTTACACGTTCGATATGTTATCGCAAGAGCAAGTATGGCTTATTTGCGTCCGAATGACATGTCCAATATCTTTGTAGGAAGTACCAGGATAAGCAAATAGTTGACAGGTGGCAAGTTCAGTTGCAAGCAGATGCCCAGCCCGGGCATTGCCATGTACATTTCTCGGCTGAGAGTCTTAGCCCAGTCCAAAGTCCAGACCGTCATTACAATGCACATTCCATGGCACATAAAAAAAACTTTGAATCATCAAGCTTGTCCATGGTGAGTCACCATCATGATAGATCAACTTGTAGTAGCTGCAGCAGCGTTGATGTCAAAGATGCTCTTGCCGGGATTTTGTCTCACAGATCTGTGCTTCCTAGCAGCCCAATGAAAAACTTCGATAGCGAGGTGGACACTCTCAAGATCACGTATGCTCCTCTTGATTATTCGTGTCTTCATTCGCATGTTGCAATATCATTCGCATGTTGCAATACTGGGCAAAACTTCCTTGAAGCTCTGCACCCATTTGAATTGCTCCTTCCTAGCCAAGTAACACCTTCTAACTCATATAAAAAGAAAGAACTTCCCAAAGAAGCTGGTGAGCCGTGGCTTCCTCGTGTGCGGCGTTTTCTACTTCGCCTCGTTACATAAAACTCTGATTGCTGTACTCTACAAAATATTGAACAGGTTAAAAAGTTACATCAACACCATCTACCATTCACTAATGAAAAAAAGTCTGTCATTGTCAACGACATAACAGGTTTTTCTTGTTACTGGCCTGCTACTTTCCTGATGAACATTACATTATCAATGGCCAATTGCCATGCCACCTCTAGAACTGAGAGCTTACACTTGATGATACAGTCATACCTCTATCCAACGAACCAACGAATTTCTCAACTTTTCTTCTGCTTCTGAGAAGTAGCACTATAACAAAGCACGGATACATGACTTTCAGCTGGGGCACATGTTGTGTGCTATCTGTTGTGTGCTATCATTCGTTATTGTGAAGCATCGCTGTAGAGAGGTACACTATACGGAGGCTGGACTGTTTGCAATGTAATTTAGTTGATCTCCTGATTTTCTGACCAGGTTATGCTTAACTTGGATGAGTTCCTTTCACATAAAAGCTTCTAGAGATGAATCCTTGTACCACATCACTTATCGCAACGTGGAGACCAGTCCTGTGCAGGGTACCACAAATTATTTCAAGATCAATTATAGTGGATCCTTGCAAAGAAGGCAGAAATAATCAAGAATGCATGCAATGGTCCAATGGAATTGATATTGTGCGCTTACATTGCATTACTTAATAAGGCTTCAAACATGGTTTTATTCCTTACAACCCAGATATAATTGGGGACACCCAGGGCGGATATCAGCTCACATGCAGTCTGCGTATCTGGAAGGAATAATGACCAAAATTAGCTCAGTTTTTCCCATTCAGTATTATTCATCTAGCAGCTGGAGGCTAGTGAGTCACCCTGACGGTGTCAGCACAGGGCTTAAGAGCTAATGGCATGGGCAAGACAGCAGTGAAAGATCGTCCTAGAGTCCATGGGCATGAAAATTTAATGAATCAACTTCGGCAGCAACTTAAACAGCAGAAAAATTGTGATCACCCACGGAGTTTGCCTGTAACTGACCAGTCTGGTTGTGTCAGTACACCAATTTTGTGTGATAAGAAGGTCGATACTGAGGGACTCGGATATGGATTCGGACGTCTTAAACACCATAGTCTTGAGCAACATGGTATCGAAGCGAATGCAGTATCTACTGGCTCCATAGATGGCCACAATACATCACAGATTCTAATCTTTAAGCCCCCGAGTGAAGCAGCTACTTATGGTGACTGTACGCTTTTTATATGGGTAAGGTGGTGGCTGGATCATGTAGCCCTGAGTGTAAATCACTTCGTTTGTCACACAGTCAAGCGGTCCTTGATAATTCCAAGCACCCCTCTGTGCTGAAAGCAGTGATCATATCTCTTGTTTTCCAGTATCATTACCACAGCCGGCTATATTGTTCACAGGTTGTCAAGCAAATACCCCAGTCAATCCTGTTACTCCTCAAGAAAACAAAACCAATCTTACTCACTGTGAAAGCATCAGCTGCACGCCCACTGTGAAAAAGCAACATCTATTGGCACACAGCATTGCTGCACCTCACCAACATCCAGAACTCTTGAGTCAGGCCACCGAGACTGGACAAAAGCCACAATTAAACCAGGAAGATGGACACACTCCTTCTGTGCATGCAGCAACAAAGTTCAACACGCAGGCAACACGTGTTAGCAGAGATTCAGAAGGGTTTTATTCACACACTACAAGTGCAGCCCGACCACATCAAACACTGGAACAGCAGCTCTTAAATCCATCACACCTCTTAAAACCTGACATATCTAACGTGGTACGTGACCATTCATAGTCTGAGGCATTCATTTCCTTTATAAATTCAGTTTCCGATTCGTTTGGAGACACCTTGAGCTACATGAAGGAGAGCCAAGCGACAATAGATAAAATTTATCGAAACCAATGTAGAAGTAGAATGCCGAGTTTCCAGGACTGGCGTGTATTCAAGTTATTCAACAAATGAATAGACTTGAGCCCAGCTGTACAAGTTTCAGTTAATAGGCCTCCAAACCCCATAGATACGATGCCAGATGGGTTCCACTATGAATTTCATTTGAAAGATAGCAAAGTCATTCAGCTTGTCTAAAATTATGGGTGATAGGGTGACACCAAAGAACATTGAACTAGGAAACAGTTGAATGATTAAGATAATACTGGTCAAGGTGTACTAAACTGGGAGTACAGTTCTATGTTACACATCTTTGATGATTATTTACCCCAAATATTTAATTATTTTTTACCCCAGAATCTTAGTTTGGCCGAGATGTCTTGCCGAAATTTTCAATTCTGCTGCTAGAATGGTTTGGTTTTCGTGGGGAATGATGCAGCAAATGGAAGAGAAGTCTTCTCATCATCGTAAATCATCATTGAATAGTGTTATTCAAACAATCTTCTCTGATTCTGGTTGTTACCTGTGAAGGAATCATGTTTCGATGCAGCAGGTGCATGTTTAGGATTGGAGAATATTTACATATGTTCAACATGTTCCTATTTGTGAGAATCATGAGGTCACTGTGTGTGACCGTGGTGCTCAGTTAAAGAACATGTGAGATCTGAAATTTGAGGTAAATTAATCAAAGAAGGAAGAAATAGGGTAGGTAGCAAATATTTGCATAGATTGTGTCTGGTATTATGCAATAAAAAAATGTACGCTGTTCAGGTCGGCTGTCAATGTTATCTGCCATCTCTTCTAGCTGACTTCAGGGATACTTTCATAATCTTTCCAAAAAGTATCAAATTGGTTTGCTTGATTGGGTTAATGAATCTAGACCTTATTCACAATTTCAGCATATTGGATGTACAGAGGTTTGAGGACAAGAAACTGTTCTACTTGTTCAAGCCAAGTAGCAAATCCCACAAAGCAACGTATCTAAGCTAGTCATTTAAACAGGGAAGATCTCTGGTAGTCATATCCTGGTGATGGCAAACCAGGACTATCCTCAACAATTTTGTCGTATAAGCATCACCTCATTACAAAAAAGAGGTGATTACACAACAGTTCTTTCAGTTATGATGACGAGTGGGGGTTGAAGGAGTGAAATATGATGCAATTTGGCGTGTGTGGAAATTGATAACATCAACAAATGAGTGTTCACGCCCACCTATTTTACGTCCATATCCTGTTAGCTGAGTGTTTTCATGAAGAAAGAAATTTTTGCAATTGTTTATCAGTGGAAATTTACTTAGTATGTTCCTGTGCAGCAAGGCTTTGTAACTCGAGGAGGAGCACCTGGGAAAGACCTTGGCACTCAAAACGATGCCACTGGCCTAGCTCAAGGGACTAAAGTAAACAGAGCTATCACTAGTGTCATGACGACTGTGAATGATACAAGGACCGCAGCCTCGGATAATACAAATAAGGTGTTTCATCAGGTGGTCTCTGATACACCTCTTCAACATTCATCCACAAAGCCGAGACTCTCAAAGCATTTTCCACCCTATGTACCAAGAACTTCTGCATTTGACCCAAAGAAGTGCGAGTATCGAAGAAGCTGGCCAAGACAGAATGCATCTTGTGACTTCAGGCAGCTCGACAGTTGTAGAGCATCTTGCACAGGAGGCATTCATCGCTGTGGAAGAAGTGGACAAAATCTTGCTAAGAAACTGTGTGTGGAAGACTACTGTATAACAGTGCAAGCCACCCGGGTACATGTTGGTAATTGCAATGGCAGTAGCCAGTGGAAGCTGGAGCATCCTCAGCAGCCCAAATTTCCTTCGAGATCGTGCAAGTTGAATGGGGGTGATAACTTAGCCATGTACCCTGGTGGACAGGGCATTTCCGAACTAAAAGTGTATTCTGCTTGCTCAAGTATTCACAGAAAGCTAGAGTACGTGAGTAAATTACTCTCAACACGTTCTGCCTTACTGCTCGGTCAGACACGCATTAATCATGCCTCAATGAGCTAGTTTCCGAGTAGAAATGTACTTAGAAATTATGAAGTGCAAAATTTACAGAAGGGAATTCTTTAGGAGTACAATTAGGACTGATTCGTAGCTCTCAGATTGTATGGGTGATTGAGTAGGATAAGCTTCCGAATTCCTCACATGTCGTCAACTGCAGCATGTCCATAGTTTTGCAGATAAGCAGTGCAATCGGACGTGAAAGTTGAATCTGACTTGAGTTGCAAGTGTTGAAAGCAAACAAAAGTCAGACATGGCCATCGGGTCAACCAATTATCAACCCACGTATGCATGGTGTAAGATGCGTTCTCAATTAGACTCATGGCAGTTGCAGCTTCCCAACAGAGTGCGGGCCAGGGGTAACTTCAACCATAGGGATAGTCAATCCACAGTTTTCAAGATACTATGTGCATCTTCACCTTCTGAAGCTCCAACCAATAATTCAAGTCTCGGAAACAGATAGAGAGAACATAACGAGATGGAATCCAAGGTATCAATCGAGACAGCAATCACATAAGGGTCGTTTGCTAGCAAATGTGAGCGGTAGCAACATTCTCAAACTTTCTTGGAGGTAAATAAAATTAATAATTACATGATGTATAATGTTGACTGAACAGCTGACACAATCTCGAAATTATGCCATTCTTGCCATGCTTATTGAGCATCAATGATCTGAGCTCCAAAAAATGATTGATTCAGGTGCTGATGTACACAACCAATAGCTGCCTGAGCTGGCCTGCCTACAACCTAAACTCGTATTGTCAACTCCAAACAATATAATCTGCTGTATGATACTGTGCACTGGTACACTATGCCATAACTAACGAGTGGTGATCCACATAGAACATGTCAACAATTATATGCAAACACAAAAGTGGGAGAAATTACCCAACACAACAAAAATACTGAAAATCTTAGTTGAGTATAGAAACTTAAACAAGCCTCTCCTAAACCTCGAAATGATGCTGATACAGAGGACAGAATTGTAATAGACTGAATTGGTAGATGACAGATACTCCACTGATTACCCAGTTTCACTGCTAAGCCATCAGCAGAAGCTCAAGATGATAGAAACTACACCAAACGTGTATTATAAGATCCACAAAGTGTGCACTTGTGATAGACAAAGTGATACTTGACGGTACACTTCCCACCACAGTCATTGCACTGAATATTTTGAGTGAGGTTGGAGAGCTCTGATGGCATGACATCATTGCTAACGAGCCGATCCAACATTTGAAAGTATAATGTCATGTCTCCAACAGACTTGAAGCAAATCGGACATGTATACCGGTACTGTGTGTACCTTGCAAAGCACGAAGTGTGCATGAAGTGACCACATGGTAGCTCCTTCACTGGTTGGCAGCTCTCGAATAAGTCCTCATGGCATATTGGACAATTTGATTGCATAGCGTTCTGCCGGCATTTATGGTTATTCCACAGTTCAAGCGACATGCATGTGTTGCAGCGCATGCAGTGGAAAACATCAATACCCAGCCCTTTTCCCCTACGACACATATTGCAAAAGGGGCAATGGTATATGTCACGACCTGCACACATTGAACATGTACATCAATAAGCTATCACATGCTGTTCAAGTATTATTCTGCTAAATAAGGAGCCTTTTTTGGCAGCTCAACATCCAGCAGCACAAGAAGTACAGACAGACAGATTTAGGCGTCACCTGGAGTGTCATCAAAAAGGTTGCAGATACTGCAGAAGTAACGTGCCATCATCTGCTTGCAGTTGATACAATACTGTGCACAAGGCTGTCTAGTGCCGCACTCTCGGCAGACCATTTCAGTAACTTTGTATCGATCCATATCTTTCATGCAAACCAGTTGTTCATCATGGCACAGGCGACAAGCCACTTCTTTTCCACAGCAAGGTGCAATCAAATTGCATTTGCTTTGGTAGTGTGGACAGCGCTTGATGGTGCAGGTTGACACATGGCGACTTGAAGTTGTAGTAGGGGATACGTCAGCCATGAGTGGAGACACCATCTCTTGCATGACCTGCTGAGCAACCACAAAGCGGGATGCCATAATGTGACGAGCGAGGTACTTCTCACGATGCTTGTTATCAGGCGTTGCATTCGCAGCTGCAGTCTCAAGAGCTGCAGCATTCATCCTGAAAATATCACTCCAGCCAGCTTGGTACTCACTTGATTCAACAGACCACTGTTGAAGGGCAGGAAGTGACCTCAAGTGTGATGAATCATAAACTTCAGTAGCTGAAGCTAGATCAGAGCAGCCAGGAGGTGTTGCATCTTGTCGGTTACCCAGTGCCCTACAAACCTTGCGCCTCTTTCTGTCTCTATGTAAACATGTGTCGTCTGGAGGTTTTTTCCCACAGGATTGAGATGACTTGTCTGAGTGGGCATATGCTCCAGAAACGCCGTTATCATCATCAGGGCTCTTCTCTTGGGCGTTGCTGTGTTTACAAGCAGGGCACCCAGGTCCACATGGAACAATGGAGTCTAGCCATCGGTCAAAATGAGTATTCTGTGCAGCACTGCGCAGTGATTGCATCATGGCATCAGTTTCATGTTCAGAAAATGAGTCAATGACCCATGGAATGAGTGCTTGCAATACAACGGCACCTGTACGGCCAATGATAGTACCAACCAACTCACGTTGCTCTTCCACCGGGAAATGTTCAGAAAACAGTGGCCAGATCTGATACTCCTCTGCATGAACATGTGTTTCAATCGATGCCCGCATCGAGGCACACTTCAGGTGCAACTTTCCAGATAAGTCAACGAGCTCCTTCCTGATTGCACTGTTGTTTGACTCACACAACGCATTCTGTTTTACCTGTACAACAGCCAATTACTTATGCAGCACAGTACATGCTCCATTCGAACACGAGCGAGACTTGAATGATTAGACTTAGCACAAGTACCGTTGGTGAACATGTTTCTAATGAAATCTCTTGACATACATGACGAGCAGAGGTTGAACTACACCTGGCACTTCCAGAAACAAATCATTCAAGCTTGAAGAAATGCATCAAAATACTGCAGATTGAAACTAGAAAGGACTCCAAGTAAAGAAAAGCTGGGCAATCACACATTTTCAAGTGCATCGCATAATTTTAGACACTGAAATAAATGCAGATCTAAGGCCCAGTATTGTATTTTACAAAGTAAGAATACATTGGTTTCAAGGTCTTTGTATGAAATTTGCACAGTTATAAGCCAATCTACAAATTTATGATGCTGGAACACACCACTTCTTGAATCTCAATGATGCTTGTTTGTAACTGCGCAAAGAGCTCTGATTCATGTGCATGATCAAGAACGTATGATTTGCTCACGTTGCGAAGCTTCTGCTTAGCTTCAAGAGCCGGGAAAACGACCTCATCCTCACTGAGCGAATGAGCATAGTAGATACTCTGAACAAAGAAAAACCGTGCAGACAGTCTTTTCAGTTCCAGCTCAAACATCTCAATGAGACCTTGTGGATCTGCAACAATTGCTTGCAGCGATCTGGCGTGATCCTGAATCTGATTCATCTCCCGTTGTAATGCTCGATGAAACTGGAAAATATGGTCGATGGGACTATGCTCTGGTGTTGACTGGGTGCAGGCTGAAGCGTCCTCATCAGCTGACACCTGCAAGACTCAACCGTGGCAAAATGAAAAATTCACCTGGCGTACATGTACACTGATGAAAATACCTATTCATACTAAGAGCAGCCTCAGTGCTAGACTTAAATATACAGATTTACTCTACTACTAAGCGAGATACTTGCAAACCGGGGATCAGAATTTCATGCAATGCTGCTGTTCTACCTAGGCACAATCTCCCAAGTATGACAATACAGTAAAAGTAGTACCTCAGCTATTTCAGAGTTGCCTGAAATTGTAGGTCCCATTGTCCTATTCTGAGTCAAACCGCATTTGGAACCTTGATCAATGTGGCCACAGTCACCTAAGCCAGCAATATCTTGCTTGATAGGAGTCACACTGGTTCTAACCAATGGTCCCTCTTCACCTTGATGTGGTCCTGAGTTCAATTGAACTAATGAAGGCTTGCATGTCGAAATCTTGAATGACAAGTAATGCACTGGTGCACTCAGGGGAACTTGAGCCTTTGCAGGGTCAACCTCTCCCACATCGGACTCTTGACAGCCACCACAAACCCTGTGCACTGTTGAATCAGAGCAAGAATGAACATGTACAGATGCATTGAAGCCTCGCTGTGACCACATAGACAATAGCTTCAGCAAATGCTCATCACAGGTTGCATCATCACCAAGTGGGTAGTTCTTCATCAACTCCGTCAAGCCCTGCGAATAATGCAGCACCCTAACAAATCAGCAATAGCAGATTTGGTGCTCTCATAGATAACCAGAAAAAAAGGACTAACATTCGTGCTGTATACATGCATCTAATTCAGGCGGGAAGCCTGTCCTGTCTTTTGTCATTCAAGTAGTTACAAAAGCACGTGGGATTCACACTGGCACGAAACAAAAGCTCAAATTAAACCTCACAATGAGAAACAAAATTGAAATATGTACCAATACCACTATTGCTCAAGCTACGGATTCGCTTGTTTGTTAAGCCATTCTATGCATTTCATACACGGCTCACACCTTCTGGGATCTACAGTTCAAAATATCATGACAACCACCACTATCTTGGAACAGATTGAAGAAAATTTTTGTGAAGAATTTTTTTTTTATTTTGCAGATTATTCAAAAAACGTCTATTTTCAAACCAACCATACTTCAATATCAAGAGAGGCAGTACCAAAAGCAGCATCCAATTACACCCCTGCCATTACAGACAAAGCGTGTTGATTTAACTAGAGGGTGCAATTGAGAGTGCAATGCGAAGACTGAGTGCAAAGTTGAAACAAAGCAAGTACGATGGAATAATATGTGCTTGAAAACTCAAAGACCAATAAACAATCAGTATTGCACATCAGATCATGAAGGTTACCTGTGGTCCGATTTGCAATGCCACCCAGGGCATGATGCGTTCAAGAAGCCGAAGCGGGAGAGCTTGGAGCAAGATCCACACAATTGTAAACTGCTGTGAGCGTGTAAGATGATGCTGCAAGGCTGGGATTATTTCTGTTTCCTCTCGCACAAGATTAGCTTTCATTACTGTCTTAACATCATCCGCACTGAGAACTAACTGCTTCAAAAGCCCCGACGCATTTTCAGCATTGCGACGAAAACCGCTCTCCCAGTCCTTGAGGAGCCTTCCTGTACGAGAGAGAGCAGCAGCCTCCTTACTCTTCTCTCTCGCATGATCCTGAGCAACTTCCTTGCTTGAAAAAGCATGTGCAATCGGAAGCACTGTGTTATCATCTGTCATTCCATGAAAAGAAGACACTGTGCAGAGGGATTGCCATTGCTGGGATACCCGATGGAATTGTGCAGTGGATGCTCTCTTCATAACTGCCATTGAGCGCAATTCATTCGTGAGAGTTTCCACTGCTTCCATCAAACCTTGACGAAGCAAGATCATTGTTCTTAATGGACCAGCCCAGAGGTTGTTCGCAGAATAACCCCCTTCGTCAGGTGCTCTGCCTGGTTGTTGCTGCAATTCGTTTCTGAGGGAATCAACAGGGAATTGATCCCAAATGTCAAAATTCTGCGCCCTGTGTACAGGCTGAAGCCAATGTAATACCAAACGTTGCAAGCTTATATCAGATGTCACAGATGCAATGTGCTGCCTAAGAGAGATCATCTCGCCCTCTGTTAACGAGCTGCAGAGCCATTCCAGTATATTGATTGCAAATTTAACAGGAATACAGCATATGAACTGAACCTGTACAGAAAGGGAGAGTCGGCATTGTCCAGCGTCTGACAAAGGATCATTGCATCAACTGGCATGATTCAATTCCATCCTGACGTACCACTAAATCCGCTTGTTCCCTGAAGGAGAAGTATTGCAACAGCAGGGGTAGGAGTTGGTCCTCCTCTTTACGAAGATGCTGTTCCAGTGTGACGTGCACTTCTTCGACTTTACATCGCAACTCGTGTATCGCTTCATTTCGACTCAAGTCGTCTAAGCTGATTGCATGTTCGAGTAAACCTTGAAGGTCGTAAAGAAGATGTTCCTGTAGCAAGTTACTGAAGCTCGCTAGTAGCAGCAACCGAAAGCATAATCACCACAATCGGACACAGTTGCGCAATCATTTCGGAGCACACACCTCTTCACCATGTTCAAAAGAATACGAGTGCGTAACGTTTTGTACTTGGCACTCAAGCGCGGGATACACAATCTGAATCCAAGATATCCAGTTACCAAACACGCACAGCCAGAGTACACGAGAGATTTAAGAACGCAACCAAATGGTAAATTCTTACCTCATCTTCAACACTGCTGTGGTATCTGTTCACCTGAACCAGCATCCGACAACGCTTACGAAGATTCAACAGACGCTGAGAAACATCTTCTGTTCGCAAAACAGTTTCGATGATTTGAACTTCTGTCGACAACTTTGAAAGTTCTGCCCTGATCGATGCATGAAGGTGATGGTATAAGAAATTTATTGGTGGGACGTCCGATTCGGGCGGTTTGTTAGAGAAGCTACCATCTACAAAAGGCGCACGGGGGGCTACTGCGATTGCCATAATATTCAAATCTTACTTGTTAACCTGGTGCAAATTGTGCTGCTTGTTCACTGGGATCAAAATATCCGTAGACGGCATTGCTGCGAGACGATTTGCCCCATATTAACACAAAATACCTTTCGCAGAAATGGCAAAGGAGCTTCTTACGTGTATTGATGCAAGTAAGTCGCGGGTTTTTATCAAATTAGGTACTTGCTGCTCCTGAGCACGATGCATCTCGATGGCACGTGGACGAACCATGCATGCACAGACTAGGACTGCAGTCGACTGCCCTTGGCTTGAGCAGGGCATGCTTTGGCTGCATGGAAGGCACACGCTAGTTTTTGGGCAAATCTAGGCTATAAGTTGATGACGTGATTATGTCTGAGTTTCAGAGAGCCTAGCTTGCACACCTTGAGAATTCTAGCACATCGCAATAGTAACGCAACTCTGTCGAGAGGTTTTGCGATGGCAAGCTTGGTAATCTCATCTGGTGTGCAATTAGGAGATGTCTGGAGCAGGCAAGCTCCCGGCTATAAATCGCGCACTCGGGCCTACAACTACAATGGAGCTGGCACAATGGCACCAACCGCTCAGTCAAAAGCGGTCGCAGCGGCAAAGAATAGGTCTTCAAATCGAGCTCCGAAAACAAATCTTTTTAAAGCGATGACATTCAACGGACCTGCACCTGGTGAGCGCTTAAATTGCACTTGAACAGATTTGCTTCGTATTTTGACAAGTCCGTGGTAGTCGCTGGAGTATAGCTTTTTGCATCCTCTCCCTTTAATCTATTGTTTAATCATATAGATTTTGCACGGTTTGATTCTTTCCGCTGACCTTTGACTTAACGGCAAAACTTTTGTGGTGGATATTCGTCGTAACTCAAACTTTGCGAACTATAACCTAACTTTGTTACATTCGTGGGAAGCGCTTGTATGCAGTATATCGTAGGAAATACACTCATGGTTGCATGCAGAACTCATTAACGCCAGGTTGGCAATGTGGGGATTCGTGTGGGCATCCATCAACGAGTTCAGAACAGGCGAAATGGTGTTATCCCAAGTACAACACATCTCTTTATGGGATGCCACGATCCTCCTGATTTGGATTTATGCTTCCATGGTTCCAATAATGCATTCTGCGAAGCAAGAGGCGTTCGGAGTGTTTTCCCCCAGAGCCGGTGAACTTCAATTTCTTCACCTGAATTATGCGCTTGTAGCACAAACATATGGAACTTGGTGTTTCTCGTGTGTTCATACGCTTTGTTTTCGACTCTTTGTTGGCAGACCCTCACGGTTGATTGAAGTCTTGATTTTGCAGAGCTAACGAATGGACGGGCGGCTATGATAGGCTTCATTTGCCTTGTTGCACTCGAGTACAAAGTTGGGGTACCATTCTTCTAGCTTCAACAGAGAAATATGAATATCTTGGAGGCTTGTACCGTAATCTGGCGGACTGAATGTACATGATTTGAACACTCTTTTTCACCAGTGCATTTTTCACAGCTCAAAAATCGCTGTGCACCGATGACCTCAGCAACTTTTTCAACTCTGATAGCTGGTCAGCTCTCTTTTGTCCGTACTACAACCAATGAATCAGTGAGTCAAGTACAATTCACAGTTATTTTTCCTAGCATGTTAGCATGATGATGTGGATGCCTGTGAGAATGTAGTACTGCACATGTAAGAATCATTAGGGCGTCTAACTGAGTTACCTAAGTATTTACGCCCGCTGCATGTTCAATGCCAGGTAATAGACCCCTAGAGTCGAAGATGTTGATGAGTTGTGGCTTACGCTTGTATTTTGCCCATACGAGTCCTTGTAAGTAGCCTGCTGTGAACGGAGTAAATGTAGGATGTCAAGTGTTTCAATCCGCTTAAAATAAATTGACTTACTGTTTGCTGTGGCAACTGTACATGTTAACAGGCGTTCATCATGTGGTGAGTATGCATTTCAAACTCAGGGATACAAATTGCTTGGGCCATGTTTGCCAATGGTTAAACTGTGTTTTGTAAGAATCTGAGAAAACCTTGTTGCAAACGCTGAACCGCACGAGGCATTTTACATCTCTGGTCATCTCCCACATTGCAACAAGTTCAAGTACATAGAAGCGTGACAATTCTGACTATGAAACCAGTTCCCTCATTCACGGAACATGGTCCCCCTAGCAGCATTGAGGGCGAAGAGGTACGATATCTTTGCAAGTAGTGAGTATCATAACATATTTCTTTACTTTTGTAAGTGTTCGAACCGTCATCAAAGATAACATGGTTTCCAACGATTTGAATTTTCAAAGGTGACAACCCTGACCATCAATACATCAACTAGTGCTCAAGATCTCTCTACTCCCGATCAGGGGACGCCCCATTGGCGGCTCAGCCTTCGTCCATGCACACGCGGCGGAGGTTGGAGCCACCACCACACAACTGAGAGAAAAGTTGATGAGCTTACCGATCAGCTCGCAGGCGAATTTTATGCTGTTGAGGAAGTTGCTATAAGCACACCCTGCACGCACTACCTAATACGAGCGAGATCATATATCAGATGTCCTGCAGACTGCAGAGTGTGCCCTCAAGAGCACAGTTTTGCAAATCATTGATAGGCCCAGCACAGATGTTGACATGCAGCAGCATAGTCTACCCAGCTACTTCGGAGATGTAGGATTTCCAAGACTCACTGAGTCGTCTGGAGCAAAGCAGCTTATATTGCAGCGGCAACCCTTACCAGCAGAGCATGCACAGTGGCCTTCAGAGTCAAAGTTCGATCCACTGGCAGGGCCCTCGGGTGAAACACTGCAGGGCCACTGGTCTGACCTACCAGAGACAGTTACAGATGCACAATCTAGCTGTTTGACAGCTATCAATATGCAGCTCCTGACCGGCCTGCAGCATCCAGCTTCAAGTAAGATTTCAGAAGCAGCACACAGAAGTCTTCCATCCAGGTATGAGCAGATGCTAAGCAATCCTTCCCACTGGCACGCTCAATAACATCTGGCTCAGCTACTGAACATCCAGCACCCAGCACCCACAGCCTGGATCGATACGCTGCCAACAAAGAGGATCTGGGTAATAGACAATGTTCCCTTCCAGAGTGCCCTCCAGTTTTTGGTAGGGGTCAATCTAGCACCTCCATCGAGGTGTGTGCATGCTTGTCATTATTGCCACAGGGATCCTGGCACCCGACATATAATTTGCTGCTCCAAACTAGGCAGAAACCACATCTTGTGCCACAACATATCATCAAAAATCAGGTGCGGTGTGGCTGCCAGAAGGCAAGGCTTGACATGGTACAGGACCACATGACCGTCGCCTCTCCAACATCCAGCCAGGGGAAGAAGGATTTGAGAGCAGAGGTGACATGCTTGTGATGACCCTCAATGACATCCTCAATGTGGACGCCTCAGTGGTGTGTCCAGCTGGTGTCACTCTGAGAAGTGCAACACGCAGAAAATAGGAACACCAGCTGAGACAAGGGGTGTGGAAAACGGAAGGAAGAATGCAAGAAGGGGATGTGTGGAAGGCAAGGTGCACGAGGTGATGGGTTTATTAGCAAACTTGCGGAATGTGAGTGTGCTAGTGTGAACATGTCATGAGCAGTGTTTGTGAGGTTCACGTACGAAGAGGGTAGAGCATTTCTTATTAAGGGCAGTAGATACATATTTCAGCACTAGGGCGTGGCTTCTAACAAAGAGCCCATGTCCCCTCCTGTGATTAATCAGTACTAATTTATAGTTGTATGAACTGCCTGTGCTCTGGCACCATGCCTGCATTTGTAATTATGTAGTGTGCGACCACTATTCCTTATAAGCAGAGCCATCACAGGTGGTACCCTCCAGTTCAACCCGTAATAGAAGTGTTAGGTACACGCCTGCGGAACTTTCCAAGGAAATGTTAAGGAATCCAATGCAGATGCCAGCTCAACAGCAGTAGACAAGCAATCCCTAGCCAACCTGCAACATCAGGCTCATAGAAAGCAGGAGCCAGACACAAACACCTCCTATCTTGGTAAAAAAAGATGTTGAAGAATCTTAAGCAAAGAGTGCACTCCCAAGAGCATCTAGTAGAGCTTATAGGCAACATTTAACACTCAGTATCCACTGGATATGTAATTGACAACATTCCAAAGCACTCTACAGCTTTCACTTGGGGTTGCTCTGGCACCACTGGTGAACAGTGGTCTTGTGCACTTGTGTGGTCACAGTGCTCCGAGCACATCATGCTTGGTCGACGTCATGCCCCAGCTGTGCAGGAAGTCACGCTTCACGCTGCAACTTCATCCGGAATCAGGTGTGGTACAGCTGCCAGAAGGTGTGCCATGACATGGTGCTCAACCAAAAAACCAGGCACCTTGACAGCATCCAGTCAGAAGAGAAGGTTACGGAAGAGGAGATAACCTTGTGATATCCTTTAGCAACATACTCAAAGCTGATCTCCTGCAGGTATCACGCAGTGACGTGCAGTCAGCTGGAAGCTAGTGTCTGCAGCATGGAACAGGGATGAGGACACGAGAAGAAGCATTTGTGGCAGGGGAGTGAGGGCTATAAGTTTGTCCCTGATAGCAGTGAAATGTACAGCTGGCTAAGTGTCTCAGCTGATCGGTTAATCGCAGAACTTTCAGACAGTGCACGTGCCCAGTAGGAACATTGCAAAGTTAGCATTTGGAAATTCATCATGGAGCACATGTACAATGTTGTGATTGATATAACTTGCTCTGCTGGATTCGAATGCACGACAGCTGCTTTGATGCCAGATTTTGCTTTGATTGCGTCTGTAAAATGCATTGCACTGAAAGAAGTTGATGTGGATGTATCAGGTGTACACCTAGTTCATGTTGTTGGGAGAAGTGCAGCACACCAAAACGAGGATCTGCAGCAGAGAAGTGGGATGATCTCAAGTGCAAGTGGTGCTAAAGTAGAGGAGATGAGGGGCTCAAGTATTACTCAATTTAGTTTTGAAATACGTGGGATGTTAGGTGCATGAGCTGATTGTTGTATCAGGTAACTTGCAGATTGCGAATACCGGTAGGAACATGTTCAAAGCAGCACTTTTGGGACTTGTGTGTAGAGAGATTAGTGCCTCTGATTGGGGGCAGCAGGTACATCATGGTTCAGCACTACTTTGGTTCACTTGCAAGTATTATGCATGGCTTTCAGCGATGAGCACGTCTCTTCTCGTGATACATGTGTAAATAGTTACGATTGAGCCAACTACCAGGCTATGCTTTGGTGCGAGGTCAGCTTTTGCATGTATTGGATTTGTAGTTTTCTAGTGCACAGGAAGAAGACCTGTGAAGTACTGATTTACCCAACTTGCGTGGACTCAGCATCACTCAGCGAAAATGCAACTGATCACAGACAAAGAACACAAGAATCAAACCCAGAACTGGAACTCGCGCTGATTACAAGCATCAGCAACCCAAATAAAACAACAAAATAACCATGTGATGAAGAACGTCGTGAAAGGTACATTTCCTCACACAAGCTTCAGGATATAGTGCAGCTTAAACCGGGGTCGTTGAAAGGCATAATGCAACAACTATGAGCAATATCATGTGACGATTATAGATCAATAATTAATTGAAGCTTGCGGCGTTTTGCGCTTTTCTGATCTTCAACAGTGGTGCTTTGGCTGACATGAGCAGTTCGGTGGGGCATGAGTCGAAATGTGCAAACAACACGCTTTCAAACGCGTTGATTTAGAATTCTCCTGCACTTCGTGTTTGAGTGATCCAACACCCACATCTATTCCCCCTGTACCCAGGGAACCTTTCTGCACACTGACAGGTGAAGAGCTGTATCTAAAAGCACTGAGGTTCATAATATTTTCACATACTTTCCTCAAAGGTGCTTATAAGTGGAGCCATCCATCGGACTAACTTTGAACGGGTAAGGACTGATGTGCTGGAACAGTTGTCGTATGGACCAGTTATCGTACGAAGCTGACGTTATGTCTGAGATGGATCGCGAATTTTGTCGTAACTTGATGAATAACATATCAAGATATTGTTTGTTCATCTTCAACTTCAGGCGGCGGCTGGTACTTTGCTTGTTGTTAGTGTAGAGATTCTGTGCTTCTTGTGAAGAGAGTAGGTTCGAACCGGCCTATTTCAGCATCTGATGAGCTTTATCCAAGTTTCTCGAATGTTCGGTTTTAACGAAGGTAAATGTATAGTATGAGATACGACAGTTTACACTATGATGTTCATCGTGCCAGTGCCCTCATGCTGGCGTGTGAGCACTCGGGCAGGCGAGCAGCGTATGTCTTCTTGAACTTATCATGAACATTTACAATCAGACTATGGCATTACTTTTAGTTTAAGTACCCTGATTAATGCCTTACGGAAGTCTTGTAATGTTTGGACGGTGTTCAAGCAAGCTGAGAAGCAGGCAAACCCAAAACCACCGCGGGGCGGGGGGGGGGGGGGGGGGGGGGGGGGGGGGGGG
>JAULKQ010056596.1:0-38791 GCA_032356285.1 Smithsoniella earleae | reverse complement strand
AAACCAAAAAAAACCGCCCCCCCCCCCCCCCCCCCCCCCACGGCGCGCAGCTAGAGCTCATAGTGAGAAGATCGATTGGAAGTACACCGCTGAAGTGGTTCCTGCGACACCAGGTGAAAGAGCGCTGAGTAATTCTTCCCCAGTGCACGCCACAAGTGAGCAACAGACATAGGCACAAAGCGCACGCCAAAACCAAAGGAAGATCTAGATATAAATTTAGTTGGCTGCAACGGACAAATGGGGCACAAAAGCAAGCGTACACGTAACATGCGATGAGAGCGAGGATCAGCATGCTGGAACAAGAAGATACGAGTGCTAATGCGAGCGCCGGTTTGAATAGTTGCAGAGTTTCAGAGTAATTATTCTTGCAGGTTGTTACAAACTCAGCGTGATGTGATTTACACCGAGCGAGAAAAGAGGTAGCTTGTTGCTGCACGATAATCGAACCCCCACACGAAGATACAATGCAAACAATCTAGGGTCCAGCAGGGATCACTATTCATGCATACGTCTACCATAAGGATAGAATGTACCATCTTCTTTATCTTGACGTGAATCAGATTGGCCGTGTCTACGCTTGAAACGATCAAAATCGGCTTCACCAATAACTTTTCAGTGTGATAATACAAGGTTGCAGTGTTAAATATGTGACGAAAATGTCTGAGAAGCATCGGAAAACGCGTTGTGAGAGACGATCCACCCTCAAGCGTGGGCGCTTTTAGGGCTTTCTCACATTCTGTATCTCGTTATGATGCCTTCACCGGTCGCCCGAGGTTCCTGCCAAATTGTGAGTAGCATTGAGCCTCATATGAATTCATGCTATGCAAGTATATGCAATTTTCAATATTCTATTTTTCTAAATCGTTTCGGGACTCACTAGTTGTTTGTGCGGTTCTAAATGACCACAAATTCTGTTCTCGAGAACGGCGGGACAAGTGCCTCACCGGTCTACACGATTTTCTCGGTGATCACAAGTCTGCCTTGTATTAACATCCAAATAGCATAAATTATATTATGCATTATATTATGTACTTTTTGTGGCAGAGACCTGTTTAATCTATTGTGATTCAAGTGATGCTGTCTGTAATATCGTGTTTGAGACGACGGAAATGAATGATGGGAGCAGATATACTTCGTAAATGCTGTAGGGAACCAATAAAGTATTGTTATTAACTTTAAAAGACTATGATGTGCTCTATACTCGCTTTCGTGCGTGTGAATGGGAAGTGCTGCGATGAAGTCGGTGGAAAATTCTTTTTGAGTCTGCAATTGAATTTTTTCGGTCCACGCAGAAAGATTTTCCGTCTTGCGCCCCAAAATCAAATCCAGACAGAACTTTTCGCATTTCAGTGTCTGCTTCTCCCATTTACATGGGTGCTGAGGCGTACGAACCGATTAAATCAATGGTGCAACAGAAAACAGATCGCATCACAGGCGAACAATATATATTTCGATAATGTGAACTTACAACTCAAAAGTTAATTTTGTCCACAAGTTTAGATGCCGTGCCCCTGTTCAGGAACTCAAGAGTAAGAACTTTCCAACAGCTTGCGTTCTGGAAATCCCGTTCACTAAAACGCAAAAAACAGCAAAGTATTTTATTTCACGTGCATCGACCACCGTATGAACCCGAAAAATTGTCCCAAGCCGGTGCCCGCAAGGCACATTTCTCTGTACATTAAGCATAGGTTTCACTCAATAGTTTCGAGTCAAACGCTAAAAAATGAAAAAATATACTGTTCTACTTAGATTGGAAACTTCGTGGTGGCAATCAGCACTCATGTTTGGAAGCAGAACTACGGGAACTAGGAAGCCAGTTTTTCAAATTTAAAATTAGCCCAGTCTCGTGAGTACAAGCACCTCGCTGTTGACGCGCCTCAGAACAAGTAGATTCATTAATTCAAAAATATTTAAATAATTTTTTTTCCAATTTAGGAATGTTAACTTCACATCATCAGAGCCACATGTTTACATCACGCCGTATTTCACGGATTATAACTGCGTCATTTTCGATGTGTAATAAAAAGTTATGTCAACTTTGTGTAATTTAGCGCGAACGGCCACGGCCGCCGACCGGTGAAGGCAGCATGACGAGATACTTCGTACAACCACAGGTATCCACATAGTCGATGCGGCCATAAGCTCGCTTGGTCAATTCGATCTTTAACTTATATCTTGGGTTACACCGTGTATGCTTTTAGCCCAAGCAGGTGGACTGTCCGTGCAGCTAGTCAGTAAGAATGGTAAGAATACGCATGACTCATCCAACCTGCGCAAGTAAAATTTTCATCGTGTGCACGATATAACCAGCGCATTACGCGCTGATACGGTGCACCGCGGTGAGGAATTTGCAATCTAAAAATCTGGATTATGTGACGGGACTCCTGGCATGTATATAAACCGGAAAAACTTTTTGCAGTCTGAACAAGCGTTTGCCCATTATCTTTACTTGTCCTCATGGACAACGCCCTGATCAAGTTGGACATTATTTCGGGGTTATGCTCAAGTTGAACTCAACCCTTCTTTCCTCATACCACCACAAAAAGCGTATAACAAAAAAGAGTCAAGTTCACGATAACGAGTGACATCGCACCTCTTCCAGTATTAATTAAATTGTGCGTTGTTTGTTGTGTGTTCACACCTTTTCATTTCGGACGATATAGAAGATCTGACCTGTCCACATGGAACATATGATAACGGGCATTGGAAATCGCGTTCAACTATCATCTTACAATGCGTGCTCCGAGTCAACATTTCACACTTGTTCAGGATACCTGTATCTTGCGACCGAACCTTAGAAACATGTCCTAATATCTTGTTCTCAAACCACTAGCAAACTCACTCATTACTCCATGTGGACTACATAATCTTGTAGGTATGTGACTCTGTTTTTCATCTCGATGACAAGAAAGAAGAGTCTTGCTCCTGCTCAGATTAAACGGTTTGGGGATGGTGGAAGGCTTTGATTTAGAGAAGTCCTGTTTGATGATTGGTGCTGACTTCGGAAAAGGACGAGCTCGGAAGACTCGATCCACGTTCATGTGTGCAGAATCTGCTCTCTTGTCATCCTGCATGAATCTCATGATTCACATTTCAAACTGTGAATTTATGATGGGATCCTGATGCAATGTTGAGGAACTGCAGTCATCCAGTACTACGTTCATTACAAGTTTTAATCAACATCAGCGAACCTCTCTCACTACACTCTTTCTCCTTGCAGCTGCTTGATCATGTGAGGCTTGGAAGATTCCATCAAGAACATCATGTCGATATATCAAACGGGCATCTGTCCGGAAAACTGGAGCTTTTGGAGTGGTCACTTTACGCTGAGGAAAGGCACTTTCAGACTTTCTCTGCCAGCTATTTGCAGGGACCTCTTGAAACATTGCCCGGTTCAAGTTCCTTGCCCTGAATTGCTTTGCACGAGCCTCCAGTTCAATTTTGCGCTGCACAACACCAAATATTCATGGCATTTGAGTTGAAACAGAGACTTTTTGCATATCATGAGACAACATTAAGAAGTATGAGTAAGGCTTGAATCAGTAACCCAATAGTCCTTCACCATGTGTGCAACACAATTGTATGAAAACTGTGCTCAGCTCAAGATCACTTTAAGGCTAACAAAGCTTGGAACAATAATACCAAGAAGGCCCTTACCTAAAAGAAAGGCTGTACGTGCAATGAGCCCACATGACTACAAATAACTCATACCTGAAAAACGCAAAATGTTGACATGCTCACAATGACATGCTATATAAAGCACTTTCAAAATTGAAAAGCTTCAAATGCATTACTTGTTTGAAAAATGGAAATAAACTTGTACCTAAATCTGCATGAAATTTGGGGGCGATGCTTTTACAAACTGCTAATCAACTACTATTCCTGGTGTAAAACATCAAGCTAAATTCTCAAACATCATCAACAAATAATAGTGTACCTGTAGTGTACCCACTTGAATACATAGTTCATTCCTCACTTAGAACGATGAAGATTACCTGGATAGCTTCCTTGCGTGCTTGGACTTCCTTTTCATGCCGGACCACAGAGACAAGTTGAAACGGCTTCACAATACATGCCCGAGGCTTGGGCGATTCTGTGCGAGTTCTTTCAGAGCGTTTTAGCCGCTGCAGCTGTTGATGACGTCGTGAGGCATCTTCTGCCTTCTGTTTCTTAGCTTCAACAAGCCTTATTTCGTCAGTAGTCTTCCTGTTGCGCTGGGGCAACCGCATTTCGGTTTGTAAACAAAATGGTGCAACAGTTGTTGGTGTCTGTGCGCGCACTGCCTGCAAAAATGACTCACATGACAGCAAATACACATGAAATTCAGATTACTGTTGCCCTGTACAGACCCTTACGCATAACAGACTTGAGTCTGAATGAAACTCTAACTCAACAGAATAATTGATCTTAAATTCATGACACCTTGACAATGTCAGTACATCAAGTGACACACCCTTTAAAAACCAATAGGACGTCACAGTCCAATAGAATATGTGTTGTCCACAAACACTCGCGCTTAACTTGATACATAGTACAGTTGACAACAGACTTGAGTTGCGATGAAGAAAAACAACAAAGACGATCTGAGTACCAAATTTACAAAATTGAAATACTTCTAGATCTTGGTCACAGGTTTTCTGCAGAAGTATTCCAGTACATGTTTTAATGAAAGGGTTTACGCCACGTCATGAGAACCTTCATGATTTAATGTTAAATATGAGCACAAGACCAACTGATTTATGAAAGTCAGCAGATTGCTATCTAACTCAGAGAAGTCACACCGGTGCAGCAGAGTGAGCTCTAGCAATACTTGATGGCAGCTCCATTGAAGCTGTTTTAGCTCTGTACGAAGCAGTTGGACGTATAAAATGTGCTGAAGGATTCACACTCCGAGTTTTTCGGCATGGCGGAGAGGGAGTCCGATTTTGAGGCACAACTTCTTCAGTGTGCTCAAGGCGGCGTTCATGGGCAACTGTTGGTCGCATGAAGGATGGCAACACCCCCGGATACTTCAGAAAGGTAGAACCAAGCTCATCAAGACTCTCATTTGCATATGCTGAAGTAACACCAGAACGGGCATGTGTTCTTGGAGTGTGTGAAACTTGCTGATTTGGAGAAGCTGAACTAGGGGTTTTCAAATGAACAGAAGAACAAGCTGTGGGTGGGCAAGATAACTCTGTAGCTGCACTTTCACCTCCAGCACTCTTCCTGGATCGGCTTGAAACTAGTGCCAGTGAATTGCGGCGAGATTGAAAAGCTGGGGTGGATCTCTTCACAGATTCACACTTACCACTTGACTTGGATTTTGAAATACCATTGATGGCTCCTGGAGTGCTGCTTGATCTGGACAATGCAGGCGCGGCTCCAGGTGCCGTCCCAGGTACAGAAAGAGACTGTGTGCTGCTGCTATCTCGCGTCGGTACTGTTGACCCAGTGTTCAACGGAGAAGATTCTACCATAAGGGTCCCCTGTGGAGTCTGAGGTGAATTTGGACTTGAGTCTGTTCTTCGCAAAATTGAGTCAAGCAACAATGGCTTTTTCTCAGGCTCTGTTGAAGTTAGAGCCTGCGTTGCAACCAACGCAGTGGGAGGGATGGTGTTCTCGTTGTCTTCTCCGTATGTTGTTAGGCAATGTGCCTGTGAGTAATCTGTACCTGAAACGACCTTGATAGCGTCGGCAACAATTGCAGGCGTCTCGCATGGGATGACAGAATTTCTCGCGCCTGACACACTACCGGATCGCGATGTCTCAGGGGTCATAGAAACGGATGGAGCAGCTTGAATTGGAGGGAAAACATCTGGTTCCATCACAATCTCGTTAGAGCTTTTCTTCTTTCGCGTCTTCCCGGAGGCCACTGTGCTTGCTCCTGCTGAAGACGACAGGCCAGCGTCTGAAGTCGAGGTAGAGTTTTGGCTGGTTGCGTCTCGCCCCCAATAAGTATCGCTTCCTACCCTCTGAATACCAGGCTTAGACATTCCCGCTCCTGAACACTCGCGTGTGTTCGAGGAATCACGATCCTGGTGAGATGCGGTTGAAGACGCCCGGTCACCTGTTCCGCGCAGAACAGCTTCGGGATCCATGGAGAATGGCATCGAGTCAGCTTGGACAGTAGCGCCATGGCCATTTTTATTTTTGTTCCTAGGTGTTCTCCGCGCCACTGGAGAGTCAAAAACCAAGGAATCAGATCCGAAGAGACCAGATTTCTCGCCTGATAACGTTGCCGCAACGGGGTTGTGACAGGACGCAGCTTTAGGAGATCGCCGGAAAGTATCCAAACGTCTACGAGCAGGAGCGGATTCCTTACCAAAGGTAACACCAATCTGGAATGCTTTATGTGCGCAATTCGTCACAACGACCTGCAAAAATTCCGGGTCGAAATAGGACTATGCTGGTCACAACAAGAACAAAATCATCCTAAACCCGAATCACAACTCCATATCTTACGTATAAATGAAGAAGAAAAGGAGAATGTGTACAAGCAATTCTGCGCTAGATCTTAAAGCACCCTCTCGAAATAGATGCAAAATGTACCGAGTGCACCAAAAACGGTGACATTCGCACTGATGTAAAAAAATTAGTATTACAGTGATACGTCTGAGTAGTGATAGTGTCGAGACAGAGAATCCAAACGCTGTTCAAACACGGGAAGATGTTAATATGGTTGCATCGCATCGCTCGTTGACAACTTTTGTCGATCAAAAGTCAATTCGTAGTGCACCAATGTCAGGGAAGTTGTCTTTGACCAATCGCTAGCAGGCACTTGTCAAACGGACATTGTACAGATCAAATCACCTTTATTCGGTTCACATTCCCGGATACTTGATGCGGAGTTACAGACAGCAACTTACAAATGACCACAACAGACCCTTCAAATCACTCAATGTAGTCATGATTGGATTCTTGGTTATGAGCTCGTTCATAGGCATTGGCTAGCTGAAAGCAGCAAAAAAGCGTAGATGTGATGGGGGAAAAGAAGCGGCACCTCCGCCTCGTCGTTCGTCAGGAAGCAGTGTTGGGCTATTTCTTCTGTGCTCAGCAAGCCTGAAGCAATCGCAAGTGCATTTAGGTCGCTTAATTCGCATGTGTCGGCAACATCCTCGCATATGTCAGCCTCGATGTTCGCCTCCTGTAATATATTCAGCAATGCCTCTCGAGACTCCAATTGCTCGATCGAATCTGCATCTGCCCCATGGCTTGTGGCCAAGTTCCTTGCAGCGACTACTGCAGAGTTGTGCTGGCTTGGCCGCGTTGCAGGCAAAGCGGTGTCAGCCATGCCTTTGCTCTGGAAAGCCCTTGCTCTGGATTAGTGGAAAGTCATGCTGTTATTCGTGTATGGATACTAGATGCCCTGAATGTGCAGTTGTCCACGGGCTGGCGCTACTGTGTCGCTACAGTCTGTTCCAGTTGCTTTTAGGTCCCACACAGCCTAATGATTCGTAATCACAACGTGTCTAAGCCGCACCGTTTTCGGGCAGTTTTGGGCGTTCCACCGTTAGGAGTTTGGCCCTGTAGGGCCCTATAGGGGCGACCAGAAAGTAGATTAAAAAGTAAGGCGCGTACAGAATGTTCCAGAAGCACACTTGCTCACTGAGCCGCAGCCCCTTGGGGTTGTGCTGTCATGACATGTCGATACGGCAATGAAAGGCTGCTCGGTGCATGGCCGTGACCGTAGATCAAAATTAAAACAATGGTTTGAGAGACAGTGTCTTACATAATATTGAGAAGCATCTGTTCGTGCACGTTTTTGATTCCTTCGAGCAGCTACACTATGATATTCGAGTCAAAGTAGGTGAAAGCAACCGATACAAGAGCAGTGGCCCTTAACCTTCGTCACCAGATCGTCGACAAGACAAACCATAGTTCACCTTCTTTATAATACAAATATATAACCGCAACGTCATATTCATCCACGACCAACGTTCATACAAGCACTGTCTAAATGTCAATGGCGCCTGAAGTTAGTGTACTCCCTCTGTAAGATGACTAACGTAGAGAGAATAACTATGAATCGTGGACTGTGACAGTATAATAACACTAAAGTTTCCCTCGAAAGATCAAGGCGCCGTTATTTTTTAGTCTCGAACCTAATCTTGCTGATCCTTGAATAGAACGGACGTTTTGGAATGCTTGGCAACGGTACGGAATCCGTGGAACCACTGCCTCAATGTAGTCCAAATTCGAACAGTATTCAATCTATATAAACATTCACATGTAAGATTTGAGAACCCGCTTCCACGGATATCTATCGTCGATGGATGTAAAAAGAGAGTTTTTGAATACAAACGAAGGTCACCCTGACTCTACTACGTCTTGGTGTGGTTAACACGTTATACGTGAGGCACAATACGATGCCAACAAAATCCGCATAGGTGAGAATACACTCACATACTGTGAAGAAGGTCGCTTTGGATGTTCAGTACCTTTAACATCATTTTTAAGTGGTGCGCTGAGAGTTGCAGCTCATGCGAATAAGAACAACAACAAAAAGCAAACTTGTACGGTTAGCCCATGCGATCCCGGTGGCCTGAAAGGCTGATTCTCCACCACGATGGATTGTATCCATGGCACTAACAACCAATGGTCGTATTCGATCAGTAACTTGACAGCTTTCCTCTATTACAGCAGTATTCCCACCTTGATCTCTGAAATAGTACAAGACTATCAAAGATAGATACACGACGACAGTGTCTGAAAAGCATCGGAGTACGCTTCGTGAGTGACTCAACATCCTCAGGCGCGGGCGCTTTTGGGGATTTGTCACAATCTCAGCATTGTAATTTCCTTGTTGTGAAGTATTCAGGTGTATCAGGGTGGCTGTAAATGATGCGTGTACGAGTGCTGCAGTCAAGTGAAGGGGGCAAATAGAAAAATGTTTGAAAAGCTACTGTGCATGTATACCACGATAAGCAGAGTTGCAAACACTACAGAACTATTACAATGTGGCAGGTGGGCAGGAGTGATATAGCAAAGCATTAGGATGGTTGTCAAATTATTGTCCGTCAAAATGACCACATTCATGTGCTGTAGGAGTTGTATACATGGACCAAACCAAATGAAGCAATCCTGTGCTGCTGCCCAGCACTGATAGAAAAGTGTTCCATCTAATGTGACAAAACCTTTTGTATTTTTGGTGCGAGGCTTACAAAATTGGCTGTGGACAGCAGACTTGCGAACATCAGATGGTGCTTAATCTGCTGGATATCCAAGGAAACACTCCTGGGTTTGACCTTGACCTGGAGGATGAAAACAAACATGGGTGCATGTAACTGTGTATGCTCCTTGGTTTGGGGCTACGTGATCATACTGTTTTAGTGAAGGATAAGGAACTCTCTTGACTGGCATGGAAACCCTTTATGTAAGCGTTTTTTTTTGCAAAAGGGTGGTGAGGTTTTGGTAACCAGTGAATCAGGGGAGGAGGGGGTTTATAGAGAAAGGGTCATGGATTGCAGGGTTGCTGTATCAGTTATGATACTTACAAAGGTACACTGGAGAGTCCAAGGGTTCTTCTTAGTTACCTTTCCAGGGTATGGAAAGGAAGCCTTGTATCTCAGATGCAAGCTTCTGTAAGTATTTCTAGCCACTTAACCACATAAAAACGTGCTTTCATTGAGACTGGAATATAGCAGCTTGCCTGTCTTGGAACAGAAAGCAGAGATAGAAGGAGAAGAATATAATCATCACAGCTTGTCACCGATGTAAATTTACCTGCAATAAAAAAAAATCCAATCCACAAGCATTCGAATTCCCTTCAGTGTACATGACCAAACGAGAGTCTTGCTTCAGATCATAGTATCATGGATGGTGCCCTGAACCTGACTGACAGGGATGCTAAACGGGGCCAACAAACTACAAGTTGCTTTTGTGAGGTGATCTGTTGGCTATTTTAATAACAAGCATTAACATTATGGCAAGAACTTTCTTGTGCTGCTATGGACTCAGCAGAATTGCATCACAATGCTTGATCTAGACCGCAGAGGAGCTTGATCAGTCCTTTAATGAGTAATACCTCTCGTCCTAGCTTCATATTTGGTTGATTTGGTGGATGCTGATCCATTCTTCGATTCGTTTTGCAACCTCCTTCTTCATCGCACTAATTACATGTAAAGTCTATTCCATTCCATGAAGGCATCTTTGGCCGCATATCCCATTTCTCTATCAAATGCCTGCCCACGAATAATGTTGCGTGTACCAGCCCATTCTTCGCGCCTACCAATGCAACGGCGTTGAAAAAATGATTCTATTCCGTGCCACGACCCAGATTTGCGGTTCTATTTTCCAAAAATGATGTCCTCCGGTCATATCTATTGTATCTACTGTCTTGGCTTTATTGCTGACTTCCAGTGCGCCATGATCTTCCTTTACCCTTCGTAAACCCTGTTGGATGTACATTCATTTTTATTCAGTTCTCAGGACGATACAGTACAGCATTTGTTCACTGTCGAACAGTTGCTTTAATTAAATATGATGAGATGAGAAGATTTCCCCTAACAGATGTACCGATCTATTGCATGGGAACGCCAAGGTCAAGTGGAAAACTAGAGCTCGGATACAATAGTTTATCACCGAGTTAAGCTTCATAGAAGTATACACAACCCAAGAATCTATACTGGTGCATTGTTTGAGCTAGTCTCGGACAGCTGTTGTTATTATTAGATACTCCATTGTCGCTCTGCCATTTGCGGCCAATTGAACAAAATATGAACATCGATGAAGAGCTGCCTGTTGGCTCACTAAATAATTTTTCTTGCACCTCAAAAATATACAAGCTTTCCCTGAACTTGAAGATATTACTTCCATTGACAACTGAGTGACGATGAGAGTCGCGAGGCTGTTCTGGGCACGGTTATCAAGCCATGACTGAGATTGTGCTGAGAGTACTGCCCTGGCCAACACAATAGAGTGCCGGTTACGACCGAGGGAGCAACGGCAGCAATGTGGGTTTAGTAGCTGAAAGTAATAACTCACTTTGTAGAGGCCACCATGTGTGCAAGGGTATATAACGCTTACCTTTTCACAAAGAATTGCCTGGTGGGTTATGTGCACATATTAAATTAGATCAACAAGTATTGGAGAGTTTGGTGTGGAAGTAGGAGCATCAATTGAATTATGCATGTTCAGCTCAGAGAACTAATAATAATTAGTCAATCATGGTTTCCCAGGAGGCTGTCACATCTTGGTGTAAAATCAGGATTATGTACCAGTTGAATAAGTTTCATGGCCACTGGTGTGATGGTTGAAATGACTCGAGTTTCGTGTATATTGTTATTTAAAAGTGTGCTATGTAAGAATCAAACTTCACCATGCTGGGTATTGTCCAGACATAGAGGCTTTGGCAGGGGTAAATGACTTTTCTATTTTACATTCGCCAGAAGGACTCTAGAGCAGAGACTTTTTGCCTACTCCATGGAAACAAGAACAGTAGAGCTTTATCGTATTTGTAACAGCAAGTATGTAGCAACAGCAGAGGATATACCACACACAGAAAACTCACCTGGGAGTAACACCTGATATCAAGTACTTGCTGGATATAATTCCCTCCAGAGAATCTGGACACTTGGGAGGGAGTCATAAGCTATGTGAATTGAACTATCCGAACCAGTAGCTGAGGACAAGGCGTCTTGCCATGTGAAGACTGCTCATTTGAATCATGGCAGTGTAGCACATAGTGTAGGCACTGATATTCTTTCACATTCAAAACTGCTTGTGTATCAGCATGCACTATAGGGACACGACTTGAGAGGTGTTGTCAGTTAATCAAGTAAGAACTTAAAGGGACTGTGACAGCGAAGTTATAATTTCAGGTGTGGTGTACTCCTGCACATTTCCATTACTACAGCATGCAAGCCTCTTGGACCGTATCTGTGGAATAGCTGAAATATGTCAAACAGTACTGATGAGGATGCTGTGAATTGTCACAAGGTTTCAAGAGTGCATGTGTGCAAGAACAGTCAACCTGGTTATGCACCATGATTCCGTGCCAACATGAGGCATTGACGATTGATAAGATGCTTACATGCGCCCAGTGTCCATAGTGATGATACTATAGTGATACTTAAAATCTGACGGAAGGTCTGTTTAACAGCTTTTCAGTCTACAGTATACTGTCGACTTTCATACTACTGTTCAACCTCACACATGTGAACCAGGTTTTGATTCCTGAACAATCAGACTCCAAGGAGATGTAACTGGCAAGAGAGGATTCCTCACAACTAGGCGCTGAGGAGCTTCATCACCAAGTGCTTTTTCTATCTGTGTCAGCAGTTCTGCTCCACTTTCAGCATGCAAGACATTGTAGTACGATGCTGGGGTTCTAAAATTCCACCCGAGTACCACAATTCGCTCAATTGTGAGAGGTAGCTCAATACCAACGTGCTGTGGCTGGTAAACTAATTTTCCAGACTCAAAGTGCAACATTGCATCTATGTACTTGCCATCCATAAAAGCAAAGCTGCTGCCATCGTCTACGTACAAGCGGCCTTGTGCTTTGAAATCCTTATCAAGAACAACATGTAGAGTGAATGGGTCATTGTGCTGGGCAGCAGTAGACCTCCTAGGCCGCTCCCTGCGGGGAATGATATGACCACCCCTATAAAACCTGTAATCATCATCTAATCATCTAAACTGTCAACAAATGTCAACATGAGAAGATATTATCACTGGTTACGTTCCCTAAGAGTGGGAAACAAGCATAGAAAGTGAAACCTGAAGGTCTGACAAAGCCAGTAAACTTGAACTCAAATTAGGATATGTACATTCTAGTGCAATATACAAGATGGAATGGAATGTAAAGGAGAATAAATATTTTTTCTTCAGCTCTTCCTGAAGCAATGGCTCAAGGGACTGGGGTTAGAAGGCCTCGTTGACGACCAGCTATTAATGATCGCTGAATATGCTTAATCTAGATAGAGAAATCAACACAGTTGCTGAGTAACAGCCTAGCCTGAATTTGCCAAGAATTGAATGCCAGCTGTTGTGTTAATTATGCCGAGAGATTTGTGTATTTGAGCTAAAACACTAATTTGGGGGTCAACAAGCCTAGTTTCCCAGCAAAGTTAACCAGGCAATTTACATAGTAGTGGACCACTAAATTTGGATTGACGAAGGCATGTGCTATGGCAGTTGAGAAAAGTATTCTACCATACTCAAGCAAGGGATGATAAAGAGTGCAGTCTGAATACTTCCTTTTAAACTTCCAGTTTCATGTAATCGAATTAGAACAACATAGTCACATACATGATTACACACAGTGATGAGTGATGGATGAACGCATGCAAGATCGATAATATTTTCTGATCAAGCCTAGCTAATGGACAGGATATGAAAAGAAATTCCATCCTATGAGCTGTGCCTGTTTCAGTACAAGGTGTGAGCTGCTTCTACGGCTACTCCCTTCTTGACATTATACCTACCATATCTATAGATGTTATGTCAACCAACCTGCTACACCATACAATGCATTATGGGCACGTTATAATTATATGTGAAATTCAGTCCTGTTCGAAATGATACACTCTTCAAGTGAATCTCAGACTGCACCTGCAATCTGCATGTTAATTTGAAGAGACGCAATAGAGTTGTACACAAGACAAAGTACCTAGTTTACAATCTCTTACGAAGGATGCTATTCTGCAGAATGTTACGAACTGATCAGCACAAGTATATAGGTGGCCAAGGTACCAACAAGGTTTGAGGGAACTATTTGACATGGTCAGGATAAGTTGCTTATTCGGTGTGTAGTTTCCTTCAACCCACAACAATTCTGCCTAAGAGTTTGGCAATGTCCAGGACTTGACAGAAAAACTATAAACCGAATATTCAATGATCACTGAGTGCGTACCTTGGGATGGTATCCATTGTTACAGGGTATCTGTACACTCCATTTTGAGGTCGTGTCAGCTTTTCACCGTCGCTCTTGTAGAATATTTCACCGTCTGGGAGGTATATGTCTACATAGGATGCACCTGGATGAACTACTGGAGCGGCAAGGATCCCGGAACCCATCATTAGTTGCTGATCTACAGCGAACAAACCCTTTTCATCCGGGAACTCATACCACATCGGTCGAATAACAGGTTCCCCAGTTTCATTTGCAGCTCTAAATAGAGTATATAAATACGGCAAGATAGCATAGCGCTCACGAAGTGCTGCCTGCACACATAAAGAGTGTTCTCTAAGCAAAGGCACGTAATCTGTGTGCCCCAAACAAGAAGTGGGATCTATACAGACCAGCTTGTAACAACATGCAAGTCACTGTAGGTGGATTGCCGTCTCAACTAAGGACAAGCAAGGGTATCAAGCTACAAGCTGTGAGCAAGTAGATGCTTCAGGACTTGTGTACAGCATCAGATGTGCTAAAATAAATGAAAGAAAAAGATGATGTACATGATCTATCTGCTGGTATATGCCAGGTTCAGGATCAAGAAGGTCTCCACACCCGAATACGGCTTGTTACTTCTGGCCCAAAAAGCCACGGTTCTCTACGCTTTGTCTCCAGGTGAGCATGAGCTCGGAAGAATGGATAGAAAACCCCAGCTTGATACCATCGTTGTAGCAGCTCAACATCAGGGTTTCCAAAGAATCCGCCAACATCAGCTCCACAATTTGGAAGCCCAGAAATGCTAACTGATAGAAGCATAGGAAGCGACACTCTGCATTCAAGCGTTAAACTGGAAATGTAATGTGATGACCAAGCTAAGTAACACAATCCAGCAAGAATTAACAAAATAACCAAAAAAGAAATATTCAGATATGTAGCTAGTTCTGCAGTCAAGACCAAAGAACCTGACCTAGCACAGATCCTCAGAATGCACTGTAGTTGGATGTTGAAAAAATCAAGCACAGTTGTTTGACAGCTTCATTGCATAATAACAGCATAGAAGTAATCACACACTGCAGCTGTTCCCATGAGGCTGCATTATCGCCTGTCCAAACTGCCCCTACTCGCTGAGTGCCAGAGAAGAATGCTCGGCTGAGGACAAACGGCCTATCCCCATATGGTGCCTTTTCTAGCTGCCCACGTCGAATCAGCCCTTCAGCTGTTGCCTGGTGGTAGTAAAGCCCATAAGCATTGTGGACGTCTCTGTGTTCCACTGTGTTCATGTGTAATGCATCTTTAGGCATGGTGATTTCAGGACCATTGAAAACTGATGGCTCATTCATATCATTCCAGATGTAAAGGTCAGGTGTAGACCCAACATATGAGTCAGTTGTGAACTTTGTGGCCCACCAGCTCCGAATTTCTGGATTGACCACATCTAGGTACGAAGAGGAGCCAGGCCAGCACCAGCCTTCAAAATCTTTGCCTTCTCTATTGCGAACATAGTACCCCTTCTTTGTTGCCTGCATTGGCAAACTGGCTTAAAAACATAATCTGGCAGATGCTCAGATGTGAAGTAATGCTAGCTTCCAACCTTCAACTGTACACATTACATGCACTTGTGCGACATGGAAGACAGATGTACAGGAATCAGCACACCTGTTCGTGGAGGTCATATTGGTTGTCCCGTTTTACATGAGGGTCTACAATGGTGACCATTTTCCTACCCTTGCTGGAAACATCCTGCTGCATGGCAATAGGATCAGGGAAATGCGCCCTATCCCAGGTCATGTACCGCTTTCCATCTGTATGCTCAATGTCAAGCCAGATAACATCACAGGGTAAAGCATGCTCATCAAAACCCTCATTGACAGTCTTCACATCATGCTCATCTTGATAGTTCCACCTGCACCTCATGTTGCAACTGCTGAAAACACCATGTCTGTAACAACAGCCTGCTTTATGCAAAGTAGAGCCCAGAGAAGACATATCCCCAAACTCACAGGTATGCCTCACCTGCACTGATGGTACCCAAGGGAGAACATCTGAGGCATTGCTGTGGAACCTGTTAGGGATGCATATTGCTGGCTCAGATCTGATGGTGTTGGGCCCATGAGCAAGAACAGATCTAGTGCCCCTGATTCCGTCATCCATTGAATGTCTATTTCCGAATCACTCTTCTCAACATCTACATACATCTCAGCAGCATTGTGCCAGAACACTCCAACTGCACGCCCTGGTGCTATTGCTGCCATATAAGGAATTGAACCATACAGGCCAAATGGAGAGTCTGCCACATATTCAAAGACGTCTAGGTTGTACAGCCTGTACGGCTCAGATATGACATTTCCCTGGTCTACCGTTGGCTTTAGCGACAGGCTTGTGGCATGCTCCGGTATTCCGTAGACATGGAGGGCAGAATGAAAGCGGATATCCAATGACATGGCTTGGGGTCCATGGGGTTTGGTATCCTTGTGACCCTTGAAAGTCTCATCCCACCATCCGCTTGGATCTTCTTCAGTCTTTGACCTCTTATGCTCAATTTGAAACAATCCTCGAGAATTGAGCGTTAAAACCCCAGGAATTTCGATTTTAAAAGGATCGTAGTGAATTCGTAGTTCACGCCCATCCATAAATATTGAGCTGTACTGCGGAGTGGGTGTGTGCCGAAACTCTTTATTTGTCAGCTGCTCCAGTATATCTGAAAGCTCGTATCTTGAGGAAGCGGGGTCAAGGATCCGCAAACGGAACACGCCCTGATGCACCGTGAGCACGAGAGTGAAACGAGCTTCACTCTCATATTTTGCAAGTTGAACCGACAAGGAATTCCCTTCAAGGAGTAGCGTAGATGGGGAAACGGAATAATGTGCACCATTTTGACTCCTCAGGCGTTGGCAAAAGCTTGAATCGCGGCACTTCTTGAAGTCATGCTCCTTGAACGCTTCCGTTGACAGCGTAAACCAAGACAGAAGTAAAATATAGCATAACCCGTGAGAGTAGGATAACCTATACATTTTGTTTGAGCTTTGCAACGGCCTCACTCACTCTTCAGTAGCGACTTCAGAATGCCATTCCTGTGTCACTCTCAGTCCAGTCCGTGCCAAAGCGTGACCAAGTGTGCCAACGCCCGAAAAACATCCAATCACGAAGATAAGTTTTGATAAAGACAGTGGATCAGTGGCATTATATCCCGTGATTAGTTAGTATAGTCTAGGCCGATAATGAAGGTATGAATTCGATTCAAACGCACTTCCAGGGCAAAGGTTGACCTGCGCCCGAGCAGTTCTAGAGTGTGCAATTTAGTGCGAAGGTGAGTGGGAAAAAGATGATCTGGTATCATCCCTGTTTCTGACGACGTGGTTTTTTTGGGTGGTTCAGGCATACAATGCGGTGGTTATGGGGGGAAGAAAAATGGCGAATACTGCACACTCGGTGGGATCCGAGCTGCTGGCTCCATATGCCTAGTGCGCCCGTATATAATACCTCTTACAAAACGTGTTTTCTCATATGTATCCTCCGCGAGCTCTTCCTAGTACAGACCTGACAACGTGACACAGGTTAGCGCATTTTGCTGAAGTGTTTGTTCGCATGGCAAAAAACACGCGATCGAGAGACATTAACACAGCTGCGAATATGACCACAACTGATTCTTAGAAATTTGAAAAGACAGGCTGCCTGATCTAAGAGTGGTTCATGCTTCCGGCAAAAGGTTGTATACAGGGAGTTCACAATTGGAATACACTCCTCCCTCGGCTTTTATCAAATCAATCATTTCAGTACACAGATTTGTTTCTCCTCTATTGCTGCAAAGGCCAGCTGTTATCTCATAATGCAACCTACTCAAGTTTCCTTGACGTGCAGTTTACAACTAGTGTTCATCAGATGCATCAACTAAAATAAATTTCACAAGGACGATGGTATGGGGTACTTCGAAATATATCATGAGCACTGTTACTCATAAATGTACGCAATCTGAGGCTAAACGATGAATAGTTGTCGCTCTTCTTGACTCTAAAGCAAACGTGTTATCAATCATTACCACGTATGCGTTACCATGCTTGACCGTTGTTTCCATTCTATAGGCAGCACGACTGTCATCTTACTTGTAACACTTGACGAAGAGATGTAAAAAGTTTTCTCTCGTTTTGGATTTCCCAGATGTATAACCCACAGCTTCTAAGCTGCGTTCCATTTTCACTCCATTTTATAGACCACGAAACGCCAGTATTGCGGACTTTTCGTGAAGACGTGTGGACGCTAAATATTTGACTTTTAGTGAAGGAGATGTCTAAGGCGAAAGAATGATTATTCAATAAAGGAGCATAATCTTACACCGCCGAGTCGAGTGTGTGTGACAGTGTTCCCTGTTGTCGAGGTTCAAGGTCGGAACTGTCTTCTGATAACTATGAACCGTGCAGACGGGTTCTTCATTAAGGTACTACTTCATCTCAATGAATGATAAGGCTTTTTGATGTACAAACATTTTTATATAAATGTTTGCAGCTTGTCAAAACGTCATTTGGGGTATTTAGCGCACAAGGGCTCGCTGCCTGGGCAGTGGCAGGTTGCGCGGCGTACGTCTACATAATCCTTCCTGCACAGAAAGAAGAGAAGGAAGCAATGGTAAGTATACAACTAGATTAGCTTGTATACTTGTATAGCTTTAATTAGAAGCCTTCACATATTTTAGCAACCATTGCTTTCAAGTACTAGAAAACTTGCAGATCATGAGAGAACATCTTCGGAGGCGTGCTCTTGAGAAGGGAGAGTTAGAATTTGAAAGGAGAGCTGGTTCATAGATGATGACACAGAAGTTTTTGACTTTTTAGCAACTTTGGTGTCTGAAGCTAGATATTACCTGGCTGCATCTTAGGCTATTCATGTGCAAGCTAAGATGCTTGCGATTTGTCTCACCTACGCCATCAGTGGCGCCTTCTTTGACTCCAATTAGAAAGCGTTGCGCAGTATTCGAGTACGATAGGTGGCAAATGGATTCTTCTCATGGCGTCTATCAGCGATGCTGGTTTTGTTTTCAAGAGGAGGGTGATTAAGTTCATGAAAAATGGTGTCTTGATTCTCCATTTGAGTGGATTGCCACAGGATTCATATATTTAACATGAATGCAAGTAGCAGAGGGTTGAGGGGTACGAGTAAGAAAGTGAGGGTTTGTTGCAGTATTTGACATCTTAAGAAACAGAGAATGAAAGCGCACGTAATTGCATCGCGCTTCTTCACTGAGTTTCTGACGCCAAGGTCGTCAAGGGTCTATGAGATCATCATGTGCCTTTTGTGAGACTAAACGTGCCCTATTGAAAGATAAAGTAACCTATGTTCTTTATTGTACAATGACAAGGTAACATCACAGTTGGGGTCTGCAAAACGGAATGGAAGTTGGCTTAATACTAGCTGATACAAGCCCAGCGCAGCAAACTCTACAAATTCAGTCAAGTGTGCAGAACCCAGGGGCAGGCACACCATCAGGGTTGCTGGCACCTGTTTCCTCTAAATTTCCCCACAAGCTCAGTTGTATGTTGAAATAGTCAGAATATACTTATGACGTCGGTATTCATCCCATTTGCTAACCTATTACATACATATGGCTCCTGCGAAATATCCGATCTTCAAAGGGTGAGCAGTCATGTGAAGATCACATAAATGTAAAATACTCAAATTGATTCCGGTGCCTCTGCGAGAAGTGACTGCTGAAACTCTATCAATCACTTCAAGAAAAGCTGTCCAGAAGCAGAGCAGATATGACGTCAAGAACTTGCTGTTGTTGCTTCGTGAAGGGTGCAGTGGGTGATTTAATCCTTTCATCCATCATACTGAGCCACATTTTACGAACCTTTTTCAACAACACAGCCGTTTGTGCGGCAGCTCTTACCTACAGCAAAAGTGTTATGATTGCAGTCGAGTAGTTTGGGCTGAAGCTGTCAAATTGAAGACAAAAATTTCTGGAGGAAATGAAAAGTGTTGAAAACAAGGGAACAAGTGACAGTTACTTATCTGCATGATACACTCTCCATGACCATTTGTACACGAGTAGACGAACCTTAAGCCAAGAATCCATGAGGATGTAGCCTGAGCTGTGGTGGACTTCAAGGTTGCCACCAAACAACACAAGTGCAATGGCAGGCACTACAGATACATCCCGAACATAGATGGAGGAAGTCTGCATCTTTTCAGAGTACACTAGAAATGGAGACTGGAACTGGGGGGAGAGTAGAGGATGAAGGATGCTGGATGGGTGGATCGATACATTCAGGTCGTTTGCTAGCCAGGATGGACGCTTGGAAGTAGATGTGTCAATGTCCATGCAAGACACCTGTGGATATAGTGCAGCACACAATGCTCCTGCATTGGGATCCTTGTGACTGGCGAAATCCAAAATTTGAGTCTCTTGCTTCAGAAAACACATAAGTCAACACACGCTTAGTTCCTAAGACTATGACCATATCATCTGCGGCAGCATCCTACCAAGGAAACAGTAAAACGAAGATATGTACAGAAGTCAGAACTAACAATGGCACAGACTGTAAAATGAAGAATGTGAATATACCCTTTAATATAGCAGCACTGCCTACGTGTTTATTCCATTGTGCGCTTGATTCCTCTATCCAAGCACTGCCTTGTGACTTTTCAGGCCTACTTACGAGCCTGCAAAGAGAAGGGTTGATTAGAACGTCGTGATTGGTGTCAAAGAGTAATAACCGGGTAATTTAGGACACACTTTACATCACATAACATGCTAGCAAACTGACTACGCATGTCCCGCAGCATCTGCAGTGTTTGAAAGGCTAAAGAATGTTTCTTAGCATACTGCCGAGCAAGTCGGGAGCCTCCATTCGTGAAGGCCTGCTGCCAGCCTGAGTATGCGGCCAGCATAACAAGATGATCACTCTGTTCCAAAGACGCAATGCAATCTGACTTTTCAGAAGCATATGCACTTCTAGAGGCCGCAGTAGCATCAGAGGCCTGCAATACAAACTTTGTTGTATAATGAACGCCAAGCCTTGGTAAACCCGGTCAAGAATGGGTGACCATCAATGTGGACTCTCTTTGCAGTGCCAAGCTAAGTTTGCGGTCAGATGAAATAATATATTCTTGAACGAGGGACGCACTGAAAAGGCAGTTGAAAATGGTGTCTTATACGAAAGACACGCTGCGATAGTGAGTGCATCTGAAAGGCAGCCCATGAACACAGATGTAACGAGAAACTTTCCCAGCCTAGGATCCACCGGTAACTGAGCTAAATACACGCCTAATGGTGTGAGGTTCTCGAAGCTGTCAAGTGCTCCAATCACATGCAGCGAGCTAACAGCTGCATCAACTGCTTTCTGTGGAGGGGGCTGGAGAAGTTGGGGAACAAAACCAGCAGCAGTACCTAATTTAAGCAAGTGTATCTGGAGAACCAGCTCTTCCAATGGCACCCGCATAATCTCAGGAACCTGGAAATGTGGCATCCTGTACTCATGACAATGGCGGGTGAATAGTGAGTAGCATTTTCCACATCGTACACGCCCCGCGCGACCTTTACGCTGCCTTGCAGATGCCTGCAAGAAAAGCAATGGGTTTTCATAGGTTGTATGGTTGTTTGTGTCTTCAAATTGTGATCAAGGACGTATTGGGAGCGATTTTTGTATTTTACTTTAGACAAGAGAGGGTACTAGACACCAAATGAGCACTACTTCAAGTACATCTTTTTCATGCTTGTTTGAGGAAGATTATTGTATCCGTTTCTAACAAAGTATCCATTCTTGTCTTGGGGTACCTATTAAGCTGACAGAGTTTTTCAAGTGAATGCGGGGATATAAAATTGCAGTGGTAATTATACTTAATCCTGGATAGTAGAGATCTACCCACACCCGTCTATCCCTGAATACTAAGTTAGGGAGCTGACACATACCTGACCAATGGCCTATGTCAAGTTCCTGCCAACCACTCATGCAGATTAAGATCTACCCTCATTTTATCTTAGATATGATGTCGTGGTTAGTCTACATTACACAGCGTACCCTAATTGAATAATGTATTGAGTTAATCATGAGTCGTAACAGTGCCCCAGTGCATCTACCAAAGCTCAGAGTGGTCATCGTGGGGATCACATAAGAGCATCTACAAATAAGGATTGCAAGTATTTGGCAGTCTCTTGTAGCAGAAAAGATATTTGAGTATCATATATGGTAAGTCTGTGATCCAGTATGGGAACACTTACCACCAGGAGCACAGAGCCAGCAAGCACCTTGGTAAAACCTGTGTGATAAGTCAAGACACAGATTATAAAACCTTTCATTCTTTCTTATGAGGTCGATATGCATGAAGGAGTAATTGAATGAAGGCATACTACCATGACTGTTTTTGACACTTCTAGTTTGCACTTATTTGCAAATCTAGTGTTGGACGAATGGATACAAAAGACAAATGGATATGTAGCCGTGCTCACAGTGCAGATCCCAGGCTTTGAAATCTTATGTATGGATAGGAATCATACCCTGGAGACATGATCTAAAACCAGCATAGATATCCCTCGAGCAGCACTGAAGCGTCTCTCTTTTAGCTTTCCGCTGTCAATGACAAATACAACATCCTCAATAGTTACACTTGTCTCTGCTATGTTGGTGGAGACCACAATTTTTCGGACTCCTTTTGGAGGAACAACGAATGCACCTCGCTGCTCTTCAGGGGCAATGGTAGAATGAAGAGGAATAATGCAGTGCTTACCCTGTTGAAAGCTGCATGCTCCAACATGCTCAGTCAGAGCTGCTGAACGTATGAAGCAAGTTTGGATTCAATGAAAGCAGCCAGAAAACCAGGGCTCATACTATTCAGATAAGCAGGTCTATGTTCAGCAAATACAGATCCTTAAAGGAGATGGACAACGGAGATGAGCACAGATGAAGCAGGTGCATGGGCTCTCTGTTGTTTCTTTGCAAGATGCGTACTGGTGACTTCCGGAAAGCCTGTCAACTAAGCTCATAATTTCAATCATGCCTGGAAGGAACACTAGGATGGCCCCCTCATCCTCGGTGGCATCAATATGCCTGATCAGATCATCAAGGAGCTCATAGTCAATGGCTGTTTCATCTACTCGAGCAAGGTTTGTACGTACAAACGACGAGTATCCTGAAAAATACTCAGAACTGTAGTGCTTATTCAGCACCCCGTCCTGAATAGCCTCATCATCTCCCCACCCTTCTCGCAGTAAATGGCCTTGCTTGCCTGCATTTGTACCGGCCAAGTCAGCCAAGTCGCTCGTCAAAACTATGATAAAACAGTTACGTCAAATAGCCAACCATTCTGCTATTGTACACAAATAGCCCGAATATAAGCTTGCCTCTTCACGTGTGAGTTGAGCACGCGATGGTCTGACTAATAATCTTTTGAAGGCCAAAAATTTATTGCATCTATGGCCTAGATACACCAGTAAAAATACTATGTTTCTTTAGTCTAGGTCCAGATTTGAGCAGGGCAGTCTATTTATGCAACTTGACTTGTGATTAGGGTGAACAGTTTCCATGCCATGGGATGCCTGTCATCTTGCGTGTACCAGTAGGAGAGAGCGGTGCCAACCTCCTTGTTTCACTGTATTATTTCGGAAACTGTGATCCCATCTTTGCCGCAGTGCTGCTGGAGAGTCATGTGCTAACCTATACGAAGTCATTTCATACACATCTTCTAAGAAATACTGTTCGACGGGGAATGTCCTGCCTCTTGCACTCATAGTTGGGCAACCACCTAGATACTCAGATAGCATGTCCAGATCTATGGTGGCAGACATGAGGACGATCTTAAGGGGATTCTTGGTGCGGCTTCTCACAGTGACAAGCTCTCGTAGTAGTGCCAACAGGAAGTCACTCTGAAGAGCGCGCTCATGAACCTCATCAACTATAATGTGTGACACTTCTGCCAAAGTGGGGTCGCTTGCAAAGCGTCTGAGGAGAATCCCAGTAGTGCAAAACATGAGCCGGGTGTCATGGCAGACAGCAGGGTCCAATCGCACATGGTACCTGCACAACCAAATGAAGAGAATTTAGCTAGAAAGGCAAATCGAAGGGGTCTTAGCATACTTCTATCACAAGCCTAGTTTTGATTGAAATACAAACAAGAGTGCATATACACGATCACCAAGGCACCCTGGTTGTCAGTACAGAAACCAAAATCTCTTGAGTCATTTTATGCCAGGCCACTAGTACACAAGGCAGGAAGGACCTACCCAACTCGACTTCCACGCTTACCAGGTGGGGGTTCAGCGCGTTCTTGAGCTACACGATCAGCCACACTAATTGCTGCAATCCTGCGAGGTTGTGTGCATATGATATTGCAGGACCCTCCTCGGCCATTCTCAATCTCATTTTCTAATAAATACTGTGGAACCTGAGTGGTTTTCCCACATCCAGTGTCTCCTGAGAGGACAGCAAAGTGCCCATTTGACAATGCTTCCAAAAGTTGCTCTCTGACCTGATAAACAGGCAGCTTTCTACGTTTCTCGGCCCACTCCTGGCCAACTTCAGACGCCAGGAAGTCACGCTGCTGTTTTTTCATGCTCCTACTCATTGCTTCATTCTGCAGGCAACCAGGTTGTCCAGAAAATATTTAAAACATATTTCACAGTTGCAGCAAAAATTATTGCCAGACTGTTTCACAGTACAGTATGGTGGTTACTTCATTGCCCGGCATCATCCTACACTCTACAAAACATAGTCTCAGCAAACCCAAGTGATCTGTGGGGAACAAGGATTATGACTACACATGTGTTATCTCAAACCATGATATAGGACAGTCAAGTTCTGACGCTAATCAGTGAAAAATGTTCAGTTTGGTTTCCACTTGCATAGTAAAGTTCCAAAGTGCTACGAAGCCTTCACACCTGTGGTTGTGTATATCTCGTGCTGGTGACAGTATCTGAAGCGTCAATTGCTGCTACTGCCCTCTGTGGTGGTGAAGCTGTTACTAGGGGCACTGATTCCTTATCCTTAGCTGTTTGCAGCAGCATTTCAATGAAAGCAGCTTGGTCAGCAACATGACTCTCAACTTCACCCAGATTTTGAGTCCCTTGCCATTTTGCCCATAACTCACTGTACAGTTGGCATCATGACAGGTGAAATATTCGAATACTTTATCTTACCATGCTGAGCTTCCACTTAAATCTCAAACATTTAGAGGACCAGTACTGGTGCATCATAGAGTGTTTCGATTCAGTAAACCTCTGGGTTAATCTGTATCCTGATAGCTGTGCCAATTGTACAGTTCAAGCAGGAAATGGAAGGTTCAACATGAGTGTAGGAATCAGGATAGTAACAGCAGTAGTAGTACCTGAATGGCTGCTCTAACCTGTACTCTTCAGCAAGACTGGGCATCAATTCAAATAATGCCTGCACAACCACCTTGGATCCATGTGTGGAAAAATGCTACGCAATACAACTTAAAAGGAAAGGCACTGAGAATCACAGGTATGCACCTAATTTAATTCAGGGTGGCAAAGGTATACATGGGTGCAGCTTCAAATCAAGCTCCCAGCGATATTCTATACAATTGTCTCTATGTGAGAAATGTACCCTCAATAGATATAATCAAATTGTATACGCATGCACAAAACCCCTTGTATGGTAAAAAGAATACCTTCAAAGCTACTGCGTTCTGAGCATCTTGAATGCTCTCCCAGTGGTCATCAGACTCTGCTAGTTGCCAAGTCCGGGTGCCAGACAACGAGTTTGAGCCTTGTGATTGCTTCTTTCCCTTGCTCTTTGTCACTGGGAAAACGATTGTACAAGCATACCTACAGGGGTCCCCAGATCGGGAGATTTTGTTAAAGCGTGGAGCATGCCAAGGAGGCTTACTTTTGTGGCACATTTGCTGCAGCACTGCCTTTGGTACTGCCAACTGCAAAAAGGAAGAATGTCATATAATGCAAGTGTATGTTAACATACCGTATTAAATTAAACCCTTTGTTGGATATATGACGCAAGTTATCCCCCTTAATTTTTGGGCTCACGCCAGATCGATGTGGGGCAACGGGTAACGCAATAATATTAGTTTACTTTTCACTCGCCGCTGCATTTCGGGCTGCTTGGCACCATGCTGGATATCATTGTGAATACCAGCTAGCTGTGAGAACGAAAACAATGTCTCGATTGCTGAAGTGGCCAAAGATTGTGGCTCGTATACAGGTACTAGTTGATTTCATTCTCCGTACAATTTTGAAGGGGTAACGGGTAACACAATAATACTTACTTTTCACTCGCCACCAATGTGAAGGGTACCGGGTCACACAAAAATAAAACTACGCCGCCATGACGTTGGGTAACAGGTCACACGGCGAAGTTTTGAATTTACTACGGTACTTTTATGTGAGGTCATCATGTTCTCACAGATATCATCTGGAATACTCAACTGGGTGCAAGTGGTTTGACTGATTTTGTAACAGATTAAAAAAGGGGCCTGCTGAGTACAAGAGTTGTGAGCTGTTTCCAACTGGTGAATGGATTATCCTGCTGATGTTGTGGCCTTGTCTCCTGTGCAGGGTCCTAGAAGCAATGATACATGTTATATCTATTAATCACAGATTGCAAGCCATGAGTGCGCCCTGGTCAGTTAGAATGAAAAGGTCGTACTGGGAGCTCTGGAGGTTTCGGTTTGGCTTTCAGCTGACGTGGTGCCACAACAGCTGTGGGGATCCCTGCTAACTTGTCATTTCTTGTGCCTCCACTTGCTACTTCAGCTGCTTCTACAGCTGTAATAGAAACATCTCCATTTTCGGCATCATCCCTACAACTTCCAACAGCATGGTATGTTCCGAGCTCCTAATATTTTGAAACAATCAGATCATGTATGCCAGGGTCTTGAAAAGTGACCTTAATATGGACAGCCTGCAACGGCATTGCGCTCCAGATAACACAATACTTGCAAAAGCAGAAACAGAGACAACAGAATTCACTTATCCTCAGCTTCATACCAGAATATGTTGGCATCAAAGTCGTCTCCTTCGATATCACGGCACTTTTCAGACCTCACATCTGTATTTTCAACAGCTTCAACAACTGAAGAATTTGCAATTCTAGTTGTGCCTTCTTGCTTTTGTTCATGTATGGAATTTTGCACATGCCCCTCTACAGGAAGAACCTGGTTAAGTTTAGGCTCTTGATCCCACTCATTATCAACATTGGAACTTTCTACGGGAAGAGCGCTCGAGCGCTCTGAATCAGCATCTAGCTCATCCTGAATCCTATTGGCAACGTCAGTGCCAGACTGATCTGATGACTCATTATGCTTGCTTCTTGCAGCAGCCAGAGTCAGCTTGTTATTCTTAGAACTTTTTGCTGTATCTGAGACCTTTGCTGGTTTAGGTTTGACTTCAGATTGGAAATGCTGCGCAATAAGTTTGTGAATAACAGCTTCCTTGATACCGAGAGAGGAAATTTCTTGTTTTAAGTATCGAATAACTTCTTCAGCTACCTCTTTCTGCTTCTTATTCCCTGAGGCCTTGGCTTGCTTTGCAGTATCCATTGCTGTCTTAAGCTCCTTGGCCAGTTGGAGATGCCTTTCTTCAGCTGACAGCATGTTGAGCTGCGACGCTCTGACCCGCTCAGCACGCCTTCGTTCAATCTGTTGAACATCACCTCTTTTATAGTCTTTTGATTGAAGGTAGAGAGAGGTGTGGACTGTAGGTATCACAAAAATACCAAGAAATATCTATACTGTTCACAAAAAGTGATCAAAGGAGTGAAGTCAATGTTTTGTTATTCGATAGCCACAAGACACAGTACAGAGATCATGTGAACAACCAGCACACGATTTAAAGATGATAAAATCCATCTCAAGTGTTGAATGTTCATCGTCTGAGCTTGCACCACTGTTGGTTGTGATCCTTCAAGTGAGGCGCTAGAGTGGAAAACACCTCTCTTGGGTCTCCCCACAACTCCCAATCTTCTACTTCAGAGTCAGAGCTTTCTTCTGAACAGCTCTCCTCGCTCAAATTATTATACTGTGCAACGATCCGGGCCTTTGCTGCTTTCATACGTGCCTCTTCATCAGCCTTCCTAGCCTTGGCAGCTGCTGCAGCCTTGCTCTTCATTGCAGCAAGCTCCGCCTTCTGTGCTTGCTTCTCTGCGAGCTTCTCTGCTTCAGTTTTAACATGTACAGCTCCTTCAGAAGCTGCTTTGACCGCCATGACAGCATCAGCTTTATGAGAATGAGCTCCGGCTGCATGACACTATGGTGCCTGATACCTATCTGACCAGCATACGAATAAACAGTCTGATTCAAATCAGTGCAATTAAACACAGTCACTGGCAAGCAATATAGCTAACACTCACTGCGACCCCTGTTGAACTCTTGCTTATGACAATGTGTGGTCTGTTACAAGCGGGGAGAAAAAAGCAGCGATACAAGATTTGAAGACCGCCAATCCCTTCCATCTCTGTGACGCTCCCTTGGCGGGCTGCTCTCAACACAACCCAGGCTAATCCTATTAGCAAGGCCCCAGGTAGCCACGTATGCAGATCAATGTGTACTCTCTGTACCTTATACGATGCTTTGAGTGTGTCTTACAAAATATCAAGTACTGAGTACAAATATGTCACTATGGCAATAGTCAGAATGGGCAGATATTCTCATATTCTGGTTTGGAAAGCAAATAATTATTGAAACTTACTGAGACTGAGATCATCCTCTTTCGTGTCATCACAGGTATGTGTTCACTGGCCCCGTGCTCAGGGAAGAAAATGACATGTGGTCACGGACATGAAAAGCAACAAATGATTCTTCTCAATCAGGTATGTTAGCCTTATTTTTCTGCTTGGTGAGAAATGAAGTATTTAAACTACCGCTCATAATTAGATATCAAATTTGTTGACAATTCTATGATGATCCCACTGCTGGGAAACAATTGCCAGATAAGAAACTGGAGTTGCTCAAAATAGTTGGTATAGGTTGACCAAAATCCTTTCCTGCCATTCCATTATCAATAAATCTGTTACACCATTGCCATTTGAGTTCAAGTTCAACAATCAGTGGGGGCTGAGCTAATAGCTTATTCAAAGGGTGTCACTTTCTTATATTGTTAATGATGAACCAATCACTGGGACACTTCTGTGCATTCATGGATGCACATGTAGGTGTAGTTGATTAACCTAAGCATCTCATTCCAGTCTATCAAACAATAAATCCATACTTTCAATAAATCAGATGCTAGCAGCAATGATAAGAAACTGGATAACTGAGAGTGATTCACCAAGCATCAACTTGACTAACCACAGCTTTTGTAAGCCTGTTCACATCTCAACTGGAGTTTTTTTACACTCAGATGTTGCCTAGACAGGATTAGGAAGGTACTCAGATAAAATGTTTACGTTTGACAGGGGGCAAACTTAGTGTTCACAGCATGAGTGTGATTTCATACCTGCAAATTTCCCCGGCAGACGATCTGGAGGAACATTCGTGCACAGCCAGTCCAACAAATCAGGCAGTGAAGATCCTCTCACAGACGTCATGGCTTCTTGTATATCTGATTGATGAAAGTTATAACCTACGAGGTCACCGTATGAGGCCTTGAGCTCGCTGGCTGAAGATGGCTGAGCAGGAGCGGGGCAACAGTCAAGTAGTTTGGATTCGTTTTCCTACACATGGGACCCTCTTGAAGCGTGAGTATACAGAAGCGTTGGAAATGATTGCAATTTATGGACGCTTGCGTTTATGTGATTTTAAAGCATTGGCCCGCGGGCTCCTCAATCTCACATCGGGCAAAAGGCACAACTTTGCAACGAGATGCTGAGAGGCAACCTTTAGAAGCTCACGAATTCTAGCAGCATTCTTATGAGAAATGTCTATAGCCCCACTCCTAACTTTTATAACTGGACCTAGATGCTGAACGTCCGTTGCCTGTGTTGCTTTGCTCCCTTTGCCGCTTGACTTGCTCTGCGCCTTCCCCTTCCTTTTTCCATCTTTACCACCCATGGCAGCTACTAGACTAGCGGTGCCGGCACAGCTATAATAACCTTATCGAATGATATATCAAGATTGGTAAAACACTGCAGCCAAGCTCAACGTGACTTTTACGCAGGCTAAACAGAATTGAATGGAGTACACGCGTGCGCGTCCCCAGTACAGCTACGATTCGATTGATGAGAGGGGAGCTTCTCCACGATTTGAATCCGACTACGCTTATGATTGTCTTTTTTCAAAGCCGGGGAAAACGCACCGTAGTGCAGGCTTGCAGTACTGCTGTAGCCACAACGCATGCATCCATCACGGGGTATTGAGCTTTCACGTTCAGCAAACAATGCCCTCTTCTGTTTTACGGCCAACATTGTTTACGGAGCATCCTCTGAACTGCATAAATTGGCCCTGCTGACTCCATGCTAGCACAATTTTCTGCGGGTCAAGTACACGAGCCTTGTGCGGCTTGAAAATGTCATCAGTATGTAGCCCGGCCCCTGATGCGGTCACAAACACCGCAGCTCTCTCAGATTCCCCAAAAGGCAGGTATACAGATGATGCTGTAAATGGCTGTGAAGAGGCGCCACATGTAATGAACAAGTTGGGCACTATTGGGCCGCCAACGTATTATGATGCGGAGGATGACAGTGATGACGCGCTAGAAACTCAAATCTGGACAGAAATCATAGCAGGTGCTCTCTATGCTGTAATCCTCGCTGGAATTCAACGGGCGTCCTCCGTCCTTGCTGCACGAATTGCTGACAAGACTCTGTTATCGCCCGACAGAAATAAACGGATGTCACTTTTCCTTTTATACCGGGCATGGTTAAGGGGTCATTTTAACCGTTCACATTTCTCATTATCACTGCAACATGCAGAACAGGCACGGGAGATGCACGGTCGCAATCGCCAGTGTGACTCAAAGGGAACTGCAGCTCCAAAAATGCACGCAATTGACTACAAGGTTCGGTCGTCTTTGGCACCGCACCAAATGTGTACGGCTGTGCGTAATGAAATTGACCGAGCCGAAGCAATGGCTAGCACATCTGTTGTCCACATTAAGGACAAAAAGGTACGTGCAACCCTGAACAACGCATTTCGCTGATTTCTAGAGTATAAGATTAGTCTGTCATTTTCCAGGACAGAGCTACAGTCGAGCAGGCTCTTGATCCCCGAACTAAACTCGTGCTTTTCAAACTTTTGAACAAAGGCATGTTCACCGCTATTCACGGGTGTATTAGCACGGGGAAAGAAGCTAACGTTTACTGCGCATCTGCCCCAGAAAGTCAAGAACTTGCAATCAAAGTTTTCAAAACCAGTATCTTGGTTTTCAAGGATAGGGACAGGTTAGCTCTTCACTATCAACTCTCAGTGCATTGTTATGTTCCAAGGAGCAGCAATCTGTAGAAAAGGTGCTGACACTCCGCAGAGTTCCTAATGCTCATCAAATTCTGCTTATTTTCAGTATTTTTGCCCAGGTATGTGTGTGGAGATTTTCGATTTCGTAACGGATATTGCAAGAGCAACCCTCGCAAAATGGTTAAGATGTGGGCAGAAAAAGAGTTCCGCAATTTGCATCGTCTGTGGCAGGCCGATATCCCGTGTCCCAAGCCTCTATTGCTGAGGCAACATGTTCTTGTTATGAGCTTCATAGGCAAGGAAGGAGTAGCTGCTCCCAGGCTGAAGGTAGGTTCCAGTAGTCTGCTCGTATCAGTTGACAGTTGATCATTTTTCAAAGTGACATGTGCAGTATTATTATTACTCTGTCTTGAAATCTTTTGAGACATGCACATTTTTCACCATGTATTTCTGAATCTTGAAACTGACTTCCATAGACCCCTGTATTCGAAAGATGATCAGAATGATTGTGACTGGAGTCAGTGCTGGAATACAGGATGCAAATTTGTCAACATCGCTTCTCAGAGAGGCATATCGGGACCTCATGAACATCATGTGGCGGCTGTATCGTGTCTGCAAGCTTGTGCATGGGGACTTGTCTGAGTATAACATTCTTTACCAAGATGGTCAAGTGGTTGTGATTGATGTGTCGCAATCAGTTGACTTGGATCATCCTAAAGCACTTGACTTTCTTCGAGAAGATTGCAAGCACGTCAATGATTTCTTCAGAAAGTCTGGGGTAGCATCTCTCACAGTGCGTGAAGTGTTTGACTGGATCACTGACCCCCTGATTACTGAAGGAACTCGCGACACTGTTTTGGACTCTCTGCAGGAGGTAGGATCATCTTGAGTACACATTTTCATGACTTGCCTGGTTCCCTGTTGTCATAAGTTATTGATGTGCAGATGGTTGCAAACAGGCCCCTGGAAGATTCTGCTGACAAGTCAGTTGATGAAGCAGTGTTTCAACAGGCATTTATTCCCAGAAAGTTGGAAGAAGTAGAAAATTACGAACGTGAGGCAGAGAAGTTGTTGCTGGGCCAGAGCACAGACATATTCTTCACTACGTTGACTGGTATGGCATCTGATGGTACTGGAGCTGGCATCCACCCTAAAGTGCTCCAACACTTGAAGCATGGTAAATCAATTGACGATAATAGAGACGCTGAGAAGCTGGTTGAAAGTGAAACCAAAACATTGTCTGGGGAGATAGAAGCTCACCACAGTGACGAGTGTAGTTCAGTTGCTTCAGAAACATCGTGTCAAACCATTGCTGGTAAAGATGATGAGAAACTGAGCTTTGATGAAATGAAACAGGCACGTAAGGAGAATAAACAAGCAGTGAAGGAGCAACAGCGGGCTAAACGGCTAACGAAGGTGCCAAAGAAAGTTAAAAAGAGAGCGGAGAAGAGAGGGAAAAAGTCTTGATGATCATTACCGAGGAATTTTGTACAATGTAATGTCAGTGTCCAAAACCGTGTAACTTGATTTCACTCAAATTGGTTCACGCTTCTTAACACTATCAGTGCAACAAATTATGAACGTCAATCATGACCGGGAATGTACAGTGTCCGGGTCATTAACCGTGCAAGTACATCAACTTTCGCAAACAATCAATTCCAAACAGTGTATTAGATTAACATGTACAGTCAAATTCTTTTAAAGCAACTTTGGACTACATTTCCCACCCTTCTGCACGGAACTTGGAGCTTTGAAGTAACATTTATTTCAATTCGCCGGAAATTCATCTATTGGTTTTAGGTAATGGATAGGTACAGGTCCTTCACATAACAAAACTCCATTTGTGGAAAGGTACAACTCAATCCCATCATCCAACGCCTTCTGTACATCTAACTGCAGCATACAGTTCGCCCAATTGTTTTTCCGCGCAAGAACTTGCTTCGTGGCGAAATGAATGTGTGTGCGGGACATCTTGCGCAAGAATCCATCTTCTCTGATGCTCTGCCAAGCTTCTGTACTAGTTACATGCACTGCAACTGTTACTTGAGAAACATCTTTGATAGGAGTTAACACTGGATCCTTGAGTTCAATTGAATGACCTTGGGTTGCTCTTATACGCTGCGGATTGTGCTCCAAGTCCACCTGTACAGTATCCCACTTGCCTTCTGAGTGCACTCATTAGGCAGTGTACTAGTTTGATTTAAAAACAATACGACCTGCCTCGCACCTGAAATCTTCCCTTCTCGTCACTTTCAACTACAGATAAAATTTGCGAAACGTCTCTCACGCTCCCTATTGAAGAAACAACCACTTCCAGCGGGACCCATCCACTCTCATCAATACATGCCGGAGGATGGTGCCTTAGCATTCTACTCAACTTTTTCGACACTTTCACATCCTCTTCACTTCTTGTGATATTTCCACGACCTCTGCCTCCACCTCTACCTCTCCCCCTTCCTCGAGCACGTTGCCCGGGGTGCCCTCGGCCTTTTCTTCCAGCAGCACTATCCATTACAGACTTGCACCCCACCTTTGACGATAAGTATTTTCTGTACAGCAGAGCGCATAATATAATGCGCAACTCTCAAGTTTGAGGCTCGCGTAGAGATCTCGGACTGCATTTGTTCCTCAAATGCTGAGTGCGACGATGAACCCGAGCTGATGCCATGCATGATAGGGGTATTGAGAACCCCTGAACTTAGAAAAGGTAATGGACTTGTGCAGGTTCTTCGTACCTGCTCGGAACATACCGATGATGCCTTGCCCGAAGCTCGCGGACTCTGGTACAAACAATGTTCTACTTTCTTACATGAACTAAGCGGCTGCCTCGCTAGGTGACTATCTGTGCAAATGGATGTTTACGAACAACGAGCAGTCTCTATCGAAAGTTGGAGCACAATTAAGAACCGAGACCTGAACAGTTCTAGCCAGGAACCTAGGAACCTATCAGTCAGCACATGAGTGACATCTTTCTCTAGTTGAGAACTGAGTGAGAGCATTAATTATACTTTAAACGAAAAGCAACAAACATGGTTGCTACAAGCTACTAATACTACAAGCTACTGATACGTGTGTATATCAAAAATTTTGAAAGCAAGTGAAATGGGACTGATCAATTCGATTCAATCTGTTCATGCTTTGTTGGTAAATATAAAAAATAGGCAGCTAGTTACCATGTGAAGGGTGTCAAAGAAGCAGCGCAGTTAAAATGAGGAAAAGCCATAATTGACTGCATTTCCACCACCACACACACCAAAATGAAGAACTGGAAAATTTGGGACACTCTGAGAGTTTGAAACAATGCTAGTTTATTGAACTCCCTGATACCAGTTTGCATTGAAACGACCAAGCATGTTCCACTTCCATGAAGTGTGAAGCGCAATAGGGGCAACAGCATCCACAAGTTAAAGGTTTAAAAAATTCCTCTGAAGCTAGTGTACATAGTAAATCTATGACGTCATAGACAACAGGAAACAATGTAGTTCTCTGAGTGGGATTGTCATTTTTTGGTAGAATTTCTAGGATTTTCCCAAGAGCAGCATCAACAAACTGTCTAGATGAATGAATAGAGTGAGGGTAGAAAATTGATAATATGGACCAATGTCACACATGGAAGTCACATATGAAAAATACGAATACAGTGTATCACAGCCATGGTTCAGGCTTAACCAAACAGGCTTTTATCCTCACAAGCAGATCGAGAATACAAGAAGCCAGCATAATTGTACTTTCATATGCTCCTTGTTCTGAAGAGACCATGTCGCTTTAAAATAAGAAAAAGTGACCATCCAGATTCCGTTAGGGATCCGCTCTATCTGGAGGGTTGCCCTGCAGATGTTTCAACATGCTGTTAAGGTAGCAGCGTTCTTTCACCGCTTCTTATTACAGCTATGGAAGTTTATACAATCTTTTGTAGAAGCACATGTATATATGTTTGCTTGTGACCATCTAAAGATATTTTGCAAGCGAATAGAGTAGACATGTTTGATGATCTGATTCACAGTGATAATACTAACGATACATGCTGTTCAATTGTTACAATGGGTGCGAATTCCAACGTACGAGATTGAAACATGGACTCCAAGATAGACACTTCTTCTTGCTGCCTTGCCTGTTTAGTACTCAACACCTTACAATATTTTGGAAATCTAGGTCTAGAAAGACAGTGCTGACAGTGACCTGTTCACGCTATCGTCCTCCTTTCTCACAGTCCTTGCGGGATCAGCTTTCCACTCTATTTTCTCATTGATTCTCTGAAATAACCCGTGGTCGCACAAGTTCCTGTTGCGAGTCTCTTTTCTCTTCCCCTGGTAGAACTGGCTGCTATACACTGGATTTATTGGGCTTGAGAATTAATCATTGCAATCTCTGTACAAAAAGCTTTAGTGCCGCAACCACGAACCCATCAACCCCAATGACCAATTGATCAGTGCACGTTGCCGTCAGATGCTATCTTTTCCACGCGAACATTTGTTCGATGGACCAAAGTAGAAGGCGCAAAGAACCAATGGGTAGTCTCCTACTAGTCCAACGTGAGTTTTGGCCATAAAAAGTGTGATGTACACCAAAATTCCAACACTTGACTCAGTCCCCGCGGGGCCTCGACTGAAGGAATTCAAAGTAATTGACAAACCCGTACGGGGAAGCCTTGAATGCCTAAAACACTTGTAGACGCTTTCTTCGAATTCAAACGGCATTACGCAGGCACACCTTTTAATCGCAGTTGTTGTGAATCGTAAGTTATGTAAGGCTTGGCCGAGATGAAGTACTTCAGATAGCCCCCTCCTGTAAGAATAGCGCAATGTCTGAAAACCAGAATCCTGATGATGTACACACCTTCAGGATCATGGTTTCCACGGACAATCATCTGGTGCGTAAATGTGTTCAATTCCAGCGTGAGTGGTGATGCTCACGAACAAAGTTTACAATAAGCATTTACAACCCACGTAATTACATACACAGATAGTGCCAGACTTTCTTTGATAGAAAGTCTTGGCCTGGATAATCAGAGGGGTGCTGTAGATTGCTAAGCCTTGCTCTAAGTCTACAGTCAACCTTCCGAGTCTTGAGCAGAATTAGAAACGCTCTCACTTGCGTCTGTTCGCAAAACTAGAAACTCACACGCGGAGTAATCCAGGGAGTATGGGAGCGTGACGAATGGAGAGCAGAGGATTCGTTCGAGACATTCTCGGAGGTACTTTCAATTGCCAAGAGCGAGTCTATGGACTTCGTTCTATTAGGCGGCGATCTCTTTCATGAGAACAAGCCCTCGCGTAGAACACTAATCAAGTGCCTCGAAATTATGCATCGACAATGCCTTGGCATGGAGCCAGTCTCATTTCAGGCGAGTTGCTGGCACACATCAGGAGTCTTTCCCTTTGACCTGAAGTCAACCGGTCTGTCACTGTTCTATGGTCCAGCAGCTGTGCCTTACTTCAGTCATTTTTTTATCGGCATTCCCATCTCCACCCCGAAAATTCCCATGATCGCCTTGCGTGCTGCAGGTTGTGAGCGATACAGCTTTGATCCAGTCTGGAGTGGACAACACGCAGGACCCTTTACTCAATGTTGGACTCCCCGTATTTACAATACACGGAAACCACGATGATCCATCAGGTCCCGAGCATTATTCAGCTGTGGATATTTTGTCATCTATTCATTATGTTAACTATTTCGGCAAGCACACTTTCTGCAGAGACGAAGTCAACGACATTGGAAGAATTCGGATGTCCCCTTTGCTGTTCGTCAAGGTGCATTTCTTTGCACCCAAACGTGCACGATTATCGTCAAAATTAAATCGTGTAACAGCGGGATGTCCAGGCATAAAGCGCTTCTAACTTTCGATACCTTCAGTAGGCTTTATATTTTAAAAACAAAATTTTACCTTCCAATCTGTAATCGTGGAGGAGAACCAGATATGTGAACGACATTATGCCCATTGTGTAGGGTGGCACCAAACTTGCAATATACGGGCTCGGGTTTATGCGAGAAGAACGGCTAGCACGAGCTTTTCAGATGCCAGGTCAGGTAGTATGGCTGAGGCCAACTGAAGATCAGGACAGCTGGTTCAACATCTTCGTGCTCCACCAGAACAGAGTTCAGCACTACAAGACTGCTCCTGGACAAAAAGCAAGGAACATTCAAGAGGCAGACCTACCAGACTGGTTAGACATTGTAAGTTTCTAGTGCAAGTGCTCACGCCTAGCCTGACAATGAAACCAATATCGAGGTTCCTCAAACAAATAGTTTTCAACCTGCAGATCATCTGGGGACACGAACATGAGTGTAAGAGGGTTGAAGAGGATTCCAAGGTACCGTCAAAACGATTTCAGATACTGCAACCGGGATCTACGATAGCAACATCGCTCAGTGAGCAAGAGTCCAAGCCGAAGGCTTGCTTCTGCATGGAGGTGCACTTGGATCGCTTCCGCATCACACCCCGTGCACTCAGAACCGTCCGACCTTTCAAGTTTAAGTCGGTATCCTACCCATCCAAACTAAACTCTACCAAGAAGCCAGTGGCACTGTGCTTTTCAAGGACTGCCAAACCAGGGATGTTTGAACGCAGGTCTCTCTGAAGGAACTTGGGGCGGAACCAGGCAACCACAAGAACATTGAGGAGCTGCTAGCTGGGGTTGTTGAGCAACTGATTGACGAAGTTGAACGAGAGAAGCAGGCAGTACCCTCCAACCCGTCACTTGAACCCCTAGGACCGCCAGAAGATGTCAAGGATTACAACAAACTGCCTCTGGTCAGAGTGCGCGTGGACTATACCGACTTCTCCACCATACACACGCTCCGCTTCGGCCAGCGCTTTATAAACCGTGTTGCCAACCCTGAAGACATCCTTCTGTGGTCGAAAACCAGCGTCAGGTGCCGCTTCCCATCCCACAGTACATCATACCATCCCAACACCACATCAAGGTGAAAATTATGGTGCGTTCAACTGCGCTTGTCTGTACTTTCATGTTCATCCAGAGATGACAACTTCTGGATACTGACGCAGCAGACTCTTCAACACCTTTTCATGTCAGTGCCATTGGCTGGTGAGCAAAGGCAGGTTTTTGGATACCTCCTAACGTCAATTCTCGTTGGAGGGCGCTGCTCCTGTTCAGAACTAGATCCTGGGATTACGGGTGAGCAATTTAAGGCTTTTCATTGTATGGCAGGATATTCTTGGTTTAAGTTTTCTCAGGCGTGTGGTCAGCAGGTCATTCCTCACTTTCACTTAGACCCAACTCAACATATTGATCACGAAAACAAATAATGGCGATATCTGCTCACGCGAAATTGATAGTTAACAGAGGAGGACAGCATGCGTGTGGAGAGAGACGCTAAATGTAACATAGAGCTTGGAACAGTAGCAGTGTTTGACTTCACAATCAGCCCATGTTGCTTGTACTACGCAAAAATTGGTAAGTACAGTCTACTCTCCTTCGTGTGAAGTGATTTTTGCACACAATTTCACTGAGAATGATCAGGAGTCCGGATTGAACAGTTGGATTTTCTAGCACTACACAGAAAAGCCCAGGAATTTGCACTTCAGAACATCAAGAGTTTGAATCAGCCAGAGTAGCCTGTTTACCTCTGTGGAAGGCAATGCGAATTAGGAGCTCCCATTACAGCGGTCTGTAATGACGTGAGTCTTGCTTTGTTGACAATGGCAATACCCAACAATTGCCA
>JAULKQ010056485.1:0-23907 GCA_032356285.1 Smithsoniella earleae | reverse complement strand
ATGTCGTCCCGCCTTTCCGCTGCTGAGCCCGCCAGTTTACTTCCTCTTCCACGCTCTTGAATCCCTGCTGGATGGACTACCGATACGTCCACGTTCTTGATATCATTAAGCATCATCACCAGGATATTCCCCTCGTCTGTTGGAAATTTCCTCACCTTGGGACAACCTCCGCAAGTGCCGCCGAAAACGCGTAACGTCGGGTATTGGCGGAGAAATTAATTCGCCTTGCAGTATGTCGCCTTCTTCTGGCGGCAGCATCGTCACGCGCAAAGAAGGGCACCCCTTCATCGGTGAGAATTATGTGCGATAGGGTTTTCGTTCGTCTGGGGTGGTCTATATCCAGTTTTGGGTGTATTTACCCGCCTTGTTCAGCAGCGCCGAGCCATTCAGGTTATTTTTCTCGGTGGTGGTGCCATGCGATATTTGTTCAGCTTCAGTACACGAAGCTTCAAATCAGGTGTGCGAGTGGCTTGGTTGAAATAAATGGCAGCAAAACCCAGGAATTTTAAATTGAGCGTAACGCATAACAGTTCCATGAAACGGTGAGATTTCGAAATTTAAGCTGCGTTACATGCGGCATAGATCCGGCGAAGGTTTGCATACTAAACAGTGTGCCCATACAGCAATAGATGAGCAGTTCCCTGGTAGCCAAGCCCTGCAGATGCATCTTGATGCCCTAGACCTGCTCCCTGTATCGTGTGTGCACCTAATATGTACCTATCAACTTAGTAAGACCATAATGATTTACAAACTGATGGTAAGAAGTTACGTAACGTAGCAAGATTCTGTAGAGCTCATGAAACATTGGAAGAACGCACTCTTAATGTATGAGCGGCTTGAAGAACAACGGATGAAGACCATGTCGTCAATTTCGATTTTCAACCGACAAGGAGATAGCTCTGCTACGTAGCTACGCACACTGGTCCCACGGCGTTGCGATGCTTGTTAGGCTGGTCGTGCAATATCGACACTAACGAGGTTACAAGTACTCTTATAATGCTCAGAACGCTTGCCGGGCGATATGTAGCGTTCACTTGCTCCCTCATTCGAAAAGGAGTACTGTTACAAGTCATCTTGAGATGAGTGATGGTGTTTTGAAGCTGAAGAGAGCAAGTAAAGACTGCTCACTGGCAGGCGAGATATGGCTTCGTATTTGACGACAGCGCGAAACACCTGAGAACCAAGCATCGCTGCAGATCGAAGGAGAATTTTGACTTAACGTGTGAAAGAGAATAGCGTCGCCGAGTAAGCGCCGATTCCAACACCTGGAAAGTCAATCGTGAGTGATTCTTGATCGTGAATGAATCTTACGCCAAGTTACTGAAGCTTCATTTGAATTCGGTTCAACAGAGCGAACCGAGGCAGCGTTGATGTGCGTCTCAGTATCCGCGGTCCTTGCAGAAGCTCAGGCACTCGCTCTCAGTTTTAATGCTTCTCAACGACGAAGGCGGCTACGCAAGCCACCTTGTCATAATTTGTTGCGCAGTTCAGGCAGTTCAGCACTGGTTGGAACTGAGTCACGATCGCCGACGTCTTGACACCGCTTTGTCAACGAGCGTAGGCTGCAACACTCGTAGACTCTCTGACACCCCGAGCTAGATGTGTACGTACAAGTATCTTGAAAGAAAAATAAAGCACAATGAGAAGAGTGTGGAGTCAATTTGTGTGAGTTGAATCTGCGAAATTCTGCGCTGGTCTAGGCAACATGTTCGTGGCGTAGGTCATCCGCAACTCAAGGAGTGCGGGCAAGTGATTTGGGAGCAAGACTACTTTCATTACTATGGGTTGTTTGACTGGGTTTCCGAGATGCTGTGGCCTTAACATCCATAAGCTGTATACTCGATGCAGTACGTGTGCATCCCTCACAAGGATCTACCCACTGTATTCTGGTACAGTCATTTCAAGATAACTTTCACCCCGAATTTTAACGGTTTACGGCCTGAATAATTGAGTTCGCCGTCCTGGAACACGGATTCTCCCGTTGATGGTGCGTCTGGCTGAGTCACAAGGTCGATTGCGTCAATCGGTAGAGCGTCAAGAGAGAGAGATATTCACATATTAGTTCTGAAACACGGTCAAGTTTAATCGGGTTACGCTTATCTACTTTCATCAGTGTCCCTAGAGTCATTAACGTAGCTCTGTTGCTTGAAAGTGTGGCTCTGCTGCCTCCTGTTGTTAGACAAAGCCATTGGAAAACGATTGAAGTGCTGAAGATGAGCAACTGGAAGGGGATAAAATGAAGTCAACTTAAGATGGACAAGTCCGTATCTTTCTGTTCACTTATCTACACCTGCTGTTTGAATGCAATTATGTTATAACTGTGAGGGTTTCTATGGTGTGGGGATTCTTGTAAGTAAATTTACCTTGTCTGTGGGAATGTGCAAAAGGTAGAAATAAAGGTGAATGAGGCTACCAGGGGCATCACTCGGATCGTGGTTGGCTTGCAAGTCCGCCCGTTGGTCCCTGTGGAGAAGTGGATGATATGGAAGCCTTTGTGATTAGAGCTGGTCAGGCCCTGGAATGAACAGTGCCTGTGAGTGATTAAAACAGTACAATGAGACTACGGATATTTCGGTAAAGTTAGGCTTCTCATGTGCATAGTGTTTGCGTGGATGGATGTCTTGCTGCTCAGCTGTTAGAGATCTTTCTTTGGATGCAGTGAACAAACAACAGAGCTTACCGTAGTCAGTTGTAAGGTTGGCCTTCGAACTGATTGTTGTACTGGATTAACTTTTGCATTGTATGCAAAAATTAGATCCTGGTGCGGGTCGGATGTTGAGCGTGAGATGATGTGGTGCAGATATTCCTTGATTATCTGCCTCTGCTAAAGGGAAAGAAGAAGAAAGCTCCAAACAAGTCGAAAGCTAGCAGCCAGGCGCACACACCAATAGGATCGCCTGCTCCTAGAATGGCGTCTAGCTATGGCGTGAACTCCGATATGAACGTAGATGCGTATGGGTCTGCCGAGTAGTAGAAGGACTCGCCATTCGGATTCCAACAGAATGCGTTGGTACAATGAATTTGTGTGACTGTATAAAGACAGCAACACAATAATTCTTGCTTTGATGGAGTGCTCAGTGTGTACGCATACATCCGTCACCAATAGCGTAGGTTCTACAAGCGTTCGGTTGTACGAGGCTTGGATGTCCGTGTGAACTTGTAACTGCAGCACGGTCGATGGATGTATGCTTGCCCCAGTAAGCTGTAGCATCAGCAGGGTACATCTCCAAATCTTGCCGCATCACTTATTACACCGTTCGCCAGTCCTTCACGATTTTAGTCCTCGAAAGCTAACTCTGAATTCAAAATAGCAATGTCTCAAGCCACGCCATTACGCATCCAAATTGCCACTAAGTGATAACTCTGCAGCTGTCAAGTGCCTTTGGGGGTCTTGCCATTCCGAAGGGTTCTTGTTTATACTTCTGTTGATGGTTCTGTGCGCGGTACCAGACTTGGACTGTTCAGCCACTTCCACAGACTAAAAATCATCTGTGCCAATTAAAAAAAGTTTTGCTCCTTAGATTTACTTGAGGCCCTGATCTATATGTAGAGCATGCTCCGAATGCCAGCCTGAGGGAGACTCAAGCGCACGCTTGTGATGCAACTCTAGCACTTAGTGAAGCTGAGATAAGCCAAGATCTTGCCATTTATTAGACTGCTTATCAAAAGCTTCTAACTCCTCTTGCAGGTCATCGTTATCTTCCGGAGGGGGTGTTACTGAATCTGGAAGTGGTAAACCTGCAACGCCCGTGCCCCTAGTAATGAAGCTGCACCATTGAGTGCAATAAATCAGTAACATTATATTCTTGAGCACTTACAATCGTTCGGAAGCTTGTCAGACGCCCAATCAGCCTTGACTATATCGCACAGTTCAGGCCTGGTTATCAATCTGTAGTCAATTGTACTTGCCATTGCGACAGTATTATACAAAAATAGTCTATGATTCTTTCCTTTTTGGCTAAGGAATCTGCCCTTTGTATCAGCTCTATTGTTTTAAGGTAGATGAATAAAAGTAATGCCTATCGATCACCTCTTTTACAGCTTGCAAAAGTAATTTTCAGCTTCAATGCTGTGCTGAGCTGGGATGACACCTGTACATCTCCTCGCTTGACGTCTGGGTATACGAATCCGGTCATTGCACAATTACTGGACTCGTCGTAGGTCCAGTGCAACATTCGGCTGTGGCGAGGCCGCATTCGCATCGAATATCTCGAGATGCGAGAGTTCAGGAAACATAGTTCATGATGACCAGTCCCACTACCGGGGGCAAACTTTGAGACATTCATCGCAGTTTTAGTAATCACCCGAGGATAACACAACCGATAACGCCTCGTGGGACCTACTTGTGGTGCTCTGCTGCAGAGTTCCTGCTATGTGCACTAAGCCGTACAGTTCAACATGTGTGAGCAGGCGACAATTCCCATCTGCGAGCATCGTACTGTTTAGCAACTGTCGAAAATCTTGAAGAGTTGATTTTGCTAGGATGGAACCGTCAACGCACAAACTTGTTCTTTGGACTCATCCTGAGTCAGCTTGCCCCTAGAGGCTGCACAGAACACTACGCAGAGTGGCTTGAGAGTGGCATTCGTGTCAGATGGATATCACAGCTGCGCTAGGAGGGATGTTCGCCCACATGGAGAGCATCGGGGTCAAAGCTGGCCCGCCACCATTCGGTAGAAGAGACAGTATAAAAAATGCCCGTATTCGAACAGCTTTGGAATCTCATGTTTATGAAGACGGATGTGATCCATCAACAGCAGATGTACACTTCGTGGACATGTCCCTGATTCCTGTTGAAATCCGAGAGCTTGCACGAAAGATCTTTTTTCGCTACGCTCCCTCGGGTACGGCGATGGAGTTATTGGTGACTCTAATCAGTAGACCTTTCACACCTTGAATCGAACCATGCGTGGAGTTCCAACAATGCACCCCGTCACTGTCAGCCCTGCTCAATTTCCCTCACTGCGTCAGGATGATGTCTTTGAGTCACGCAAGTACTGTAGTACCGACTGACGTTGGTTCACCATCTGATACGATTCAATGTTTACATTTGTCTCACACACTTGAGGCAGGAGCGTAAATAAGACAGCGCAGGTGAACTGCCATAAACCAAGACTAAAAAAGAAGCTGTACATGTAGCGAGAGACGCGCAAAGTAATGCATACTATCTGACATTGAAGCCATGTTGGTACAGTCTTCCAACTGAAGCGATTGGACGAATCTTGGTATACTCTACGAGCTTCTTGATTTACGTCCGACAGCTACAGTATACAACCACTCGTTGTTTGCAACACACAGGATCGCCGCCACTTTTGGAATACAAGATCCGTTGAGCGCACCCAGCGATTAGAGCATCCCAAGAGCCTGGTGTCTCCTGAAACGATGGTCAGACTGGGCTGAGACATGCCCGAATGATATGCGTCTGTTCGAGTAATCCTTCACAATTCTTAATACAAGCTTTTATTTCAAGGACATTGGAGGTGTACATGGCACAACGTTTGGCATGGAAATATTCTCAAGCACTTCACACTGCTGGGTGTTACGGTTTTTATTTGCGCAGTTCAGCAGTACCTTCAGCTCTGGTATATTAACCAGTCATACTGAATAATACTCTTCAGGGAACATTTTTGGTGTTTCTTGTGGCAATTGTTGGTTTCTTTTTAGCCTTGATAGTGAAGCTTAAAAATGAGAAACGCCCTCACGTTTCACAAAGCGATGTGAATGTACGTGACTGTAATGCTTCAGCGTCTCTTGTGCTCGTGATGTGGTGGTTACATCTTTTCGTATCGCTGATGTTGCCGAAATTGAAGAAAGCGGGTGTAACGAGCTCGAAATTTTGCTACCCAAGCATGTGTAGAATCCGGACGTGTAATAGTCCGGTTAGATCTTACGAAATTGATGGCAGTGAGAGTATAATCCCAGGTGACGTGGAAAGCAGCGCAGTTTTGGGCCGTTTCCGGCTTCAAATTTTGACATCACTGAGGGCTGCCGCAGGTACGATGTCGCGAGGGGCGTTCCTGGGCTTGGCAAAGCGCGTGGGCGTATGCGGTGGTGAAATGAGTCAGCGTCGCCTGGACGGAATTTACCGCGCCGCAGTTGCAAAATCCGCGGCGCAGCGACCCGCGCGCGCAAACCCAACCATGCAAGCCTTTGCTAGCGCCCTCTGGACGATAGCGCAGCTCCGCGACCCCGCCGCGGATAGCGTGGCTACAGGAGCACACTCGCTAGCGCAGTTGCTGGAGGCGATGTCTGAGCGACCATGCAGCGACGCCAACGTGACACGCCGCGGCCCTATGCTAGAAGATTCCTTCGTTGAGGCCGTAGTCGGCAAGCATCGTAACGCACTTCTCCGGGTATTTGCGTGCTACGCTCGGGCACGGGCATCTAGCGCCCCGTTAGCCACCATGGGAGATCGTGTCATCGACAGGTTCGGCCCAGATTCAGTCAAGCTATGTTCAATCGACCCCCAAAACGCATTTATTCTCTTATTCGTTCATCCGCTCGAGGTTGAAGCACTCTATTCGTTCCTTTTGGTAGCGGATACAAGCGATCTCTATCAGCACCTGTTCACTTAGCCATGCACACAGCAATCTGACGAAGCCAGTGAATTGCTTTAGATGTCCTAATTTTATTCAAAAGTTTAGAACCATCAAAATACAATAGACCAAGTCTATGCCTGCCACGGCCGGTCATCTAACACTCGTCTCCGAACTTCGACATGCATGAAAAATATAGGTCCGGACTCTCGGGTCTTGACCTCCCGGCGTGAACAACGCGCCTCTCATCTCCTTATCTCACATGCGGAGCGCTTTGACTGCATCGGATTGATAACACCGCATGTACCGTAGTGAGTTCAAACCTTTTTTGGGTAACGCAATTCACTGCAACTTGGCGGCGAAAAAACCTCGTCTGGTAACGCATAATACTATGTAGAGAAGGGGAGTAAACGCTGCCATTGAGCAGAAACAACCGACGGCAGAGAAGTTGATTCGTGACTTGGAGGAATCTGCGAGTGTACAAGGAGATTGGTTTGTCGTTTCTTTCGGTTCGGTCAACTGCATGCTCGCTGGTTTGATGCCTGAAATGGCCTAAATTGCACCTGTAACTGACATCTAAACGGTATTAATAGCGTGGGATAAATAAATACACGTCCGACAATGTAATACCTTTGGACGATTAAACCCGGATGCGTATTGCGCTGTTCCAGCAGGGGTTCCTCCTGACGATGGATTTACGACAAGATATATTAACCAGTGTCGCGGTGCATGCTCGATATCTGCGACCAGGAGCACGCGCGAGCCCGCGCTCGTGAATCACGCGGCCCTTTCGGGCGTAGCATCTTCTACAGCGACTGTCAACAGGAGCTACGCACCGGCGCAACGTCTACGGCGCTTGCAGAGCGTCCGCGCTGCGCGCGATGAAGGACTTTGACATCATTCCGCGCAAGCTCGGCACGGGCGCCGCGTCCGCGTTGTTCTCGACGGCGGTCGAGCCGTACGGCGAGCCGCTGGTAGGGCCTGAGAATCAAGCACCTGAGGATTCCGACAGGTTCTGGAATTCCGGGACTTCCGTGCTCCCGGCTCCGGCGAGGGCAGCTCTGACCGCCGAGCAGTTTGTCGACTGGATGGTCCTGTGCGCGGTGTCGGTGTTCGGCCGTCGTGGCGCTGAGTGCGGCGGCGAGTTGGCGAAGTTCGACGGCCCTGCGTCGCCGTTCGCTCGTGCGCAGTGGCCGTATGGCGCTCAATCTCAGGTGCCGCGGGCTGCGCCTTTTCACTTGGCGATCTCATACCTGCGTGTCTGCCCCCTCCCGCAGAACCGCCGGCCCTGCTCTGTGAAATTCGAATTGCGAATTTAAATGATACAAATGACACAAGACAATATGGCAGACTTATTCTGGATGCCTCTCGACGCACTCTCAACACAGTGCCTGATGTTCTGTCAATATCAGCAACAAATTCATCAAACAATAGACTAGGAATCCGTTCCTTTCTCTTTCTGCCACAACCACGTTGCCACTGTGAGCATCTCATGTAGGGTCACTCAAGTGCAGTTTGCTGTACAGCCAACAACGTAAGATCTAGGGGTTGCACATGAGTAAACAGCCTGCCGTGGAGGATTGCTTAGCTATTCCTCCGGAACCAAATTCGGCGTGCTTTAGTGTGCTGTGAGGAAAATATCAAATGTAGTAGTGTTGATTTTACAGGCTAACTAATTCACCGGTGGGGAACACTGTTGGGGACCAACAAGCAGTCACAGTGTTGGGGAGTTAGTTGCTGGCGTTGTGTGATTTCACCGCTAGGATTCAGGTTCAAGAGCGGCTGCATCTGAATGGCGGCGTAAAATAGTCAATCCTGAATGCCCCAAGCGGCCCACCCGTGACACCAATTCAACATTGGTATGATTTGAGCTGTGAAACAGTTTGGGACAGTCTCAGGGCTTTGATTAACTGTTGCTGTTGCGGCTTTAATCTGCATCTGTGGAAGCACCCTTGGTTGGTTGCACCACCACCAGCTACCACCCTTTTGGAGTAAAGCCAATCTTTGGCCTGAAATGGACGACTTAGGGCCTGTGTGGAGCCTTTTTCACGGACACAGAGGTGAACACGGTGCTTGAAAAGTTGTGTTCAGATCCCGTTCAAGACATATCTTCTGTTGGGAATGTCAGACAGATTGTCTGGTTCGACGCAGTACACTTCAATGCACACACATCAGTTTTGTGAAAGGTGTTCAGAAGTTTGCAGGGTAATATAGAAAGCTAGTGTCCAGACTCTCCGGCCATGTGATACAGAATGCACGGCAGGTCTCTCCTACATCTTTCCATATCCTTCTCCTGCGATTTGACTGCGATATTCACTTCCAGAAATATTTCGAGGCACAGTTAATGCTACTAGTCTTGAACGCTCTGCGACAGAACTTGTTTATTCTTAAATCGCCCATATGTACGTAGTGTTCGATTTGTTCTCTCCTATAGTTACGGCATTCTAATCCAAGCGTAAGAGATTAATCTCCTTCCCATGATGAACTCACAACTGTGTGTTGAACCCCCGACAGCCCGAACCCAAAAGTCCATCTGACTTGCCATCTGTCGGCATTTCAGGGGATCAATTCTGCATGACAGTAGATCCAGACAGCTCTGAACAGGCCCTTGGAGAGCCCTTGAAGATCGAGGTGGACAGGACAGCATGCTAGACCAGTAGTATCAATGAAGCTGATGACAGATGACCGCACAGATAGGTGTATTATATACTGCGCTAGTGAATACATACTGTTGATTTGAGAGTTTCTGGCATAACAAAGCAAGCTATTGTGCATTTAAGTCATTCTGGTTTGCTGCACCTTTGTTGGAGACAATTGTTCAAGATATGCTTCTTTTCCAGTCAACACATTGTTGTTTGCGATGTGGCAAAGGTGTGGAGATCTTGCGGCTTGGGGGTTTGTTGACTAGGCAATACAGAAGTACCAGGATTGGTTGATGTCCCAGACGAGTTGTGCTGTTTGTGGACTGCTTGTTGAACAGCTTGGCCTGAAAATCAGTACTGAAGAATTGTGTTTTACATGCGGAAGGAAGCCTATGCTGCATAATCTGCAAATCACCGGACTAGCTCCGTGTCTGAATGGTCATTCATATGTCACCACGCAGGCTGGAAAGTCTGCTACTGGTCGTCGCATGGCTGCCTGGGCCGCTTCGTATGAGCGTGTACCTAAAGTTGCTCCACGTGAGCCTGCTATTTGCTGGCTCCCGAACGCGACTCTCCCAAGACACATCGCTGACGGAATTCCCATGCTACCGCATCACTTCCAGCGCATGGTTCCTAACGTCAAGGTGCGGTGATATAATGTTCTTCTGTGAAAGGTGTTCGCAACAGTCGGCCCTTCCCAACTTGGTTGCCTTGGTGCCAGAGACGTTACGATGAGGAGGTCGAACAGGCCCGTCAGCGAATCATGATGAATGAAGACGTACGGCAGGCACAAATCAGCTACAATCGTGAATTGCAGGAACGGCGTGTTTTGCTGCAACGCCGTGCTGGTCAGGTGACTTTTCCGTTCCGTGTGCCAAGCTGAGTCAGCTTAGCCTGTCCATCTGCATCTGCAGTACACCTTGTCTGTTATAAGATGCCCATAATTGGGTGGAACATTGCAGATTTACATCTGTTTACGATCTGAGGTCCAGAGAGAAGCTGCAGCTTGTAGACGCAGGCAGCTGTGGTTCTCGCTGGTCCCAGTTCAAGGCTGACTACCCTAGCCGGAATGTCTTCAGAAAATAGGAAAAGTGCCGCACACTGCTCGAGTACTTTCGATCTTCTGTTCAATAGCACTGTGTGTTTATACATGGGGAACTCTCACAGCGTGATTAATGAAGCAAATCCTCCACAAAGGGGTGCATCTTCCACATTAAGCAGTGCATAACTTATTATATTTAATGTATGTTTGCTTTGTGATGGCATCCATGGCTATTGTACTACGATTGTTGGAAATCGAAGCGGGGGCAGCTTGAGTATTTCAAAAATATCTGTACAAACGCGCCGGGCAAACAGTTTCCTAGCGATAGTGCAAGCAAATGTACGCTTTCAACACCACGAGTTTTTGCCATTTCGTTGTTGAGATGGGCGCCGGATTGCGTGACAAAAGCGATTATGATCCCAACAATGAAGCAATGTGCTGCTAACAAACGCATTTCCTTCCTACCTTGGCGAGGGCGTTGATGCACGGGATGCATAAGCTTTTGAAGCTGGAGCGAACTAGCCCTACTTTAGTATTCTTGTCCGGTATTGTAGACTTGAACAGCCTCTGATCGTGCTTTTCATTAAAGGCACATCACTCATAAAATTTCGGGTATCCCATCCACATCACAAACTAGATCATGAACTCTTTGACGTTCTTGGTACATCATAAAAGCTATGGCCACTGTTATCGTATGTCGTCGCTATAAATTGCTTGTAAGACCAGCCGGACCCCTGTGTCGGCACATTCAACTTGCCCAACCACGATTACACGAAGTACATGTGCAGATACCGCCCCTTTGATCAAGTGCCGCCTAAACAGAAGTTGAAGCACATGGCAGAACCGAGTCACAAACAAGTTCAGCAAATAGATAACGACCTGAATGTAATACGTTGCCGACGCAGAAGAAAGAGAGGCGCCAAGTGATGATAGAGTAGAAGTCTAGCTGATTAAAAGAGCGAAAGTTGAAAGGTGTTTCTTGTACTTATCACTTGGGAAAAAGGGAGGAATCACATGACTTGTATCCATGCATGTAAAGTGCAGCAGAGCTCACAGGCTTGGCTAGTACAAAGGGAGAGAAGGTTTAATTTGCCTGAATGCGGCACAACGAGTTAACTTTCCATTTTAAAGCTGTTACTTGCCCTACAAACAGGCTTCCCTAGACGAACGTAACTTGTCTATGTACACAATACCAGACTAGCTGGGCTAGCCTCCCATTAAGGTGTTCGAAGAGTTATAGGTGTCTATATTGAGGATGTTTTGTTTCCATAAGTGCCCTGAAACTCGCCCAGTGTTCTCTCAGAAGCCTGCTAGCGGTGCGGACGCAGTCATACTTGCAGGAACCTAAGTTGCGATTTGAGTTTATAAACGTGCCATGTAGACGTGCAAAACACTTGATATTATCAATCCAGGTCCTTTGAAGAAGACTCGGCATGTTTGTGTCCGAGCCGAAGAAAAGCCAGATGACTTGTTCCGTTTACAGCAAGAGTTGCTCTCTCAGGTGCGGAAATCCCAGCTATGAATACCAATGCAATACGATACCTGCGTCTGAGCACTGTTACGGTGTAATGCGCGGCGGAGAGATGAAAATGGGGCAAGTGGGCCCGTCACGTGCTTGCAAGCAGCATAGCAATGGAGTATCATTGTTCTCCTCTGCGGCGGTTGAATTACTACTCTCATATCTTAAAAGATACAATAGTTTCCCGAGTTTAAGTGCTGCAACCTGTATGTGCGAAAGTCCCTCGAACGTCTAATCGTAACACGGAGGAACAGCTTAGGTCCTCTAGGTGTCATCCGCAGCCTGAGTATCATTGACTTGCTTGCCAGACCCAATGGAAAGTTTCCATAACAGTCTCACAACAACCGATACCTCATTTCTCACTTGCTTGGACTCCAGGATCTTCAAATTCGCGCAGTCCGTATCCGAGTTTCAGTTGAGCTGCTGCCTCGACAAGCCGCTTTGTGAAACGGCAGAGCTCGACCGAACACAACGAACAAAGACTACACATGGCCCTGACCCCTACCTTTAATCACACTGCTGTAATCCAAGCTTTGCTGATGCAGATCGAAGATCGTAAATCCCGACAAGCTGACCTGGAAGAAAAGATAAAACAGCAAGCAGCTTCTCGCGGAGTAAATGCAACCATAGATATCGACGAGGTACGTGACGATACCATCTACTAGAAGCATATCAACGTTTTAAACTTCAGAAGTGTAACAGCATTATCTCGTGCGCTTGCAGCAGTACAGAAAAACCCTCGCCAAGTTCAGGGCCTCGGGCTCGCAAACCTCTACCAACTCCTCACTTGCCCCTCCAACTTCTCAAAGAGCAGCCAATTTACCTCCAGCACAAAAACTCCCAGAGCCAACTCCAACCGCCAAAGCTCCGAGCGCTCCGAGTCCGGGATCATTCACTGCTGCGAAACCCACAAAATCCGGTTCGAGCGCTCCTTCCAAGAGCGCAACTCCCCCTCCACAGACGACGAAAAGGCAGAATAGACCTGTTGTTGTTCCTGGTAAACCCACGCTGCCTACTTCTCCCGCTGTGGCAGCGTCGGAGCCACCACCAGCACAGAACCCGGTCGCGCCCAGATCCCCATCATACTCCTCTCCAACCGCGTACAAACCCACAGCAGCACCTGTAGCACCACCAGCTCCTAAGCCACCCACGGATCCCGCTTGGCAAAGCCCTACGACCTTCAGCTTTCCTTCAGCTCCGAAAACGATGCCCACGCCTGCTGCACCGCCACCACCGGCTCCAAAACCTGCCCCAGAGCCTCCAAAACCCCTCGAATCGCCTCCACCTCCGATAGAGAAACCTCCTGCAGGCGACAACGTCATGAACATCGTGTTCGTCGGTGCAGAGTGCGCCCCCTGGTCCAAAACGGGCGGCCTGGGCGATGTCATGGGCTCGCTTCCCAAAGCCATGGCTCGCCGCGGCCACAGGGTAATGGTCGTCGCCCCCCGCTATAACAACTATGACGACGCCTTTGACACCGCTGTTCGGCAGCAGTACCGCGTTTTCAACCAGGACACTGAGGTCGGATACTTCCACTGCTACAAGGACAACGTTGACTTTGTGTTCATCGACCATGCTTGCTTCCATGGCCGCAACGGTGGCGACATATACACGGGAGAGCGCTTAGAAATCGCATTCCGAAACTGCTTGCTCTGTAAAGCAGCTCTAGAGGCCGTCTGGCATGTACCATGTGGCGGCGTTCCCTATGGAGACTCTAACACAGTCTTCATTGCCAACGACTGGCATGTTGCTCTCCTTCCAGTATACCTTCAGGTATGCTTCTCCCCTCGCTACAGATGTCGGAAAAGCAACATACCTTCCAGATTTATTGATTATTGATTTGGTGCACCTGCGTGCACCATGCACGATACCATGTTGGAAAACTGTCAAACCCTTTTGGATTTAATTTTCTAAAGGTCTCATGTTGCCGGTTATATAGTGTACGACTGCTGATCTTGAGTGACCTCCCACGCACCCTCAACAATGGAGCACAGTCCTAGAACTATACTGCAGCGCAGAATTCGCCCTGCAGGCCCACTATCGAGACCATGGCAAGATGACGTACGCTCGATCTGTGTTGACGATCCATAACATGGCATACCAAGGCCGCGGTCCTTTTGCTGAGCTGGACAACTTTGAAATTCCGGACCACTATCGCAGCCATTTCTTCCTGGACGATCCTGTGGGTGGGGAGCATATGAACATCATGAAGGCTGGTATCATTACCGCCTCCCGTATTGTTGCTGTTTCTGGTGGGTATGCGTGGGAGGTCCAAACCCCGGAAGGCGGTTGGGGGCTTCATGAAGTGCTGCAGGTGTGAGTTGGTCTGCTGGTTGTTTGATGCTTTGAGAAACGTTTCTGTAGTCATCATCGAGAGGTGATGTGGTGTAGGAGCAAAACTGGAAGCTTTCAGGGATCGTGAATGGCATTGATGGCAATGTTTGGAACCCTTCAACTGATCAGTTTTTGACTTCGGACGGGTACCAGCAGTACGGGGTGGAAGACCTCGTCAAGGGGAAGGCTGTGAACAAGAAAGCGCTGCAGCAGGAGATGGGGCTGCCGGTGAACCCTGATGTACCGTTGCTGGGCTTTGTAGGGCGCATGGACCACCAGAAAGGCGTGGACCTTATAGCTGACAGCTATCACTGGCTGATGGGAGAAGGCGTCCAGCTGGTTATGCTTGGGAGTGGGCGTGAAGACCTTGAGAACGAGCTGCGTCAGATGGAGGCGAACCGAAAGGATCAGTGCAGGTGTGTTGGTGTCCTGCTGCTTGTGTGCTGTGCATGGTTTTGGTTTTGTGGTGACCTTGAGTGGTGGATGTGGGTGCAGAGGCTGGGTGGGCTTTAGTGTACCGATGTCACACCGGATTACGGCTGCATGTGATATGCTGCTCATGCCGAGCAGATTTGAGCCGTGCGGGCTGAATCAGCTATACGCGATGGCGTATGGCACGGTGCCTATTGTTCACGCAGTTGGTGGGCTGAGAGAGACGGTGATGCAGTTCAATCCGTTTGAGCAGACTGGGACAGGTTGGCAGTTTGACCGAGCAGAGGGTGGCCCGTTCCGGGATGCTGTAGGGAATGCCCTGTTCACATTTAAGCAACACAAGGACGATTTTAGGAGGATTGCAGAGCGTGGGGCTCGTCAGGATTTGTCATGGGATAAAGCTGCAGAGCAGTACGAAGGAGTGCTTGTCGAAGCTAAGTTCCAGTGGTAGTGAGTGGCGTGATGATGGTGTATGACGTCGCGTTAGTGTGGGTGGGGAAGAATCGTCTCAGGGGGCGGTGTTACTGAGATGTGTAAGAGTGAATAAGCGGCAAAGGCAGCTGTAGAGTTAGATGCACAGACACCCTGGAACAATGAGACAGTCTGTCTGTCAGCAGGGTTTGTCACAAGACAGCTGTGACAAGATATGGGTGCGAGAAGGGGAGGGGGGGAAAATCAGGGGTAGATTTCTGGTTTTGAGGTGTACACAATGAAACGGACTTTCGTTAACCATGGCGTGTTCACAGCTAGTCACTGGTGTTGAGATTTGAATCTGGGGGGGATGTCACTGCTTACCGTGTTGGTGTGGACTGGCATAAATGTGTACAATGCTGATGGTGCCACGACGTCTGGATATGAAACTGGTTTGGTGATACAACTTTGAGCTGCTAATGTTAGTCTGGATGTCAGTGTTGATATAACTTGACAGGTCGCTTCCTGATAACACTCATGCAGACATAACAGAGAACGCTAATACAGTGCTGCAGATAGATTTTTAATACTTAACAAGCTACGCAGATACCACCTACATGATCTGAAATGTGTCGTGTATTCATAAAATTAATCTGAACGTCATTCAAAGAAGTGTTGCTTCTCACGTATCATGTCGTACACCAGTATTTACGCATCATGGAGAAGTTGCCAATAACTGTGACTTGCGACGCTTGATCGGGAAGTGTGAAAACTATCATGAAACATAGCTTGTATAACACTTTCGCTAACATTTCGTGCAGACAAGTTTGACCTTCAAGCAACTCAGATTGTGTAGTAGTACAGCGCCAAGAGTGCTGAAACTCCAGCACTTCCGTACAGCAATGCTTCTGAAGATTTCTTCACTTCATCAAGTTCAAACATGCTGGTCTGTTCAACTTGCATGCCTATCTTGCCATAATCCCAGAGCAAATGGCGAACACCTGCAAAGCGTGGCAGTTTGTCAAAACCTGTTCTAAAATGTCTAGTGAAGTTACGATCAGAACAGCTCAGCTCCAGTGCATTCAAATTCACGCTCATACAAAGCACTCTGGTATCCCAGGGGAACAACTGTAGACAATTTCAGAGTGAATGTAGCTTACAGATTCACACTCCACTCGATCTAGGAATAGTTATTTTCAAGCTTTACCAGTGCTTGATGAAGACAGCTATTGAAGCGAAGAATGCTTCCCAGTTGTTGAGAAACAGTGCACTGCTGTCACAACTCGTCAAGTAATCCACATAAACGTAGGGTACCCCCCCCTCTTTCCGGTTCGGCATGCTCGACGGCAAGTCAGTCCATACCACTCTGTACAGCACCGAACATAAACCTTGCGACTGCGTTGTGTCTCTCTGGCAGGGACGTTACTAGTTACTACTAGCTACTAGTCAGTGTGTAGTATTGGAATTTCTGTCACGTAAAAAGATGACACTTTGGGATGTTAATTTTGCGCTTTTGCCTCCGACACTCGAACAGATTTGCTGCCAACAACTTGAAGGGGTCTCACATGCTCAACCTCAGAGGTAGCTTACCAGTTCAAGATACACCCACAAAAGCCACCCTTTGCAAACCTCTCAGCTTGCCCAAGTGTTAAGAACATTCAAGAAATGCAAGAAGCATATGATGGTATATAGTTGCTCAGGACTTACTTCCTCTAAACACAGAACATTTAGAGCACAGGATTGGCACCTGTAGTCACTGGCGACAAGCCTCACTTGTTCAAAGTGTCCGTGCATGCAATAACTCACTTAGAGACCCTTACCCCTAATAAGCTGCCCAGGTTCTTTGTGCTTTTCCATTCTGTACTGATGTAATTGATAACTTTTTGGTCAGCTACATTGAATGCTACTTTCCTGCTCTTACGAGGGAGACATCAGCTGACCGAAATTTATCTTCTGACGAATAATTAACAAGTCCTACAAACAAATTGGATCCCTTTACATGGATACTTCAAGACAAGGTTCTTTGTCACACCCTTGTGTGTTGTATTGCTTCATGTGGCCCAAGGAATGAATCAATTTTGAGCCTTGCAAGTGGCACTGTGCTCTGCACATGATGTTCCCGTGCTATCAGTATTCTGAAACGACTTTCAGAGTGCACGAACAGGAGTAACCGTGACTATAGAGTGCCAGGGCTTCGAATACACGGTGGCTACAGCAGGCATGTTTCCCGACAACCATTTTACGCATCTATTGGAACACATAGCGATACAGAATAGATATACTCTCTAAATAAAATTTTATCGATTAAACGTCTAAATATGTTCAAACGTAAGATACAGGAATTTCCATTAATTTTCATGGCCGAGACCGCTACAAGGGGAAATAGAATATATCGCTTGTGAAGTCAAAAGAACCCGTTTCCTGTAACGCTGAGGGCGTAAGTGTGGTGTAAGCCACTAAATCATGGTGCATCTCTTGGAATACCATGTACGACAGTATTCTGCAGAGCGAAAATGTTGAAAAAGATTCTGGTGTGATACTTTTGAATGGCGTGTCACACCTGCGCAGTAGTGGTATACGAGTGGGAAGGCAATTAAAGCCTTTACTGGAACAGCGACGATGACTCCGAAGCTCTTGATGTACTCGACTGTCGCGGGTAAGTCTCCTGTCAATGCTATCGCGCCCATACCCATGATACCTGCATGTGCAGCAGAGGAAGTCAAGCGCGATTTTCCCCAATGAAATACGTGTCCATTCACGCCACTATTGTTTGTTGAAGGTCAAGCTGGAGAGGAGAGTGTCTGGAGTTGGACAAATATGTGACTTCTGTGATTGGCACGGAAAACGTCCATTCTGGTCAAAGCTATGTAGAGAAGCGCGAGCGGAAAGCATGCTTGGTACAGGGAAAGTGAGCTCGCATGTGCAGTAACATTTAAATACTGCAGCAGGGAATCGTAGATCTTATTTCTTGCCACATTCCACAGGCGTGAAGCTTTTGCTGCCAAGTGGCTGTCAAGAGAGCAATCCTAGCATCTAATAAGCGCACCTACTGACATTCCAACACCGGTCACACGATTAGTGATGGAGGAAATAGCTCCAACAGGGAATTTGTAGTGCAAGCTCTTCCCGTCAATGTCGAAGACATCTGGAGATATAGGCCTATGTTTGATTCGCTGCAAGAAGGGAATGCGAGCTCAGAGGGTAATGCTTCAGGTGAATGAAGAGCGGATTTGATCTCGGCTATAAGTTCAATCCATACCTCCTGGTGGTCGTTTGGCGTGCCGAGAAATTCCGTGCCCTCAGTGTACTTGCTCTTCTTTCCAAAGTACTCTGGAACCCAAGAACCAATAAATCTGAAAGAAAAAAGGGTTAGTTAACCAAAAAGAAATCAACGAAAAGCGCGAATTCCACTCTTCAATGGAGTTGCTGATGGCGAACCTAGTTTGTGTCAATGGCTCTGCCCCAGCACATCGCTGAAATGCCGAAAAACAATCAGTAAACCCAGATTGAAAAGCCCGTCTCAGCGCCATAATAGCTTTGGTACTTCAGCCTCTATCAATATTTCACTTATCCCCGGGAAGAGTGTATATATTATGAACACAAGAGGAAAAAGAACGGGCACTGCAACCTGCGCAGTAAATCCGGGATTCAGACAAAATCTGCTGGGCTTGACAATCGGAGGACCTGGATACATTCGATAGGCGGGAAAGAAAGCGCTCAACGGGATCCCAGGCCAGCTTTCTCGTACGCTGAGAGTGCTCCATCGCACCATGCATAGTGAGTTGCCCATGATCATGATGATGCATCACCCGTTCGGAACGCAACGTAGAAATCAAGTACATGCTTTTTGAGGCGCATGGACACAAAATATTTTACAAGTAGCCGATTTGAGTCGAACTGCAAGATAGTCTGTCACAAGTCAATGACAGATAGCTTCACGTCACATCATCTTCTTGAGGAGTTTTCAGTTTATAGTAACTGCACCGTCAGTTTCCCATCTACTGAGGAATTGATATGGATTTACAACGAGAGCTTCCTCGATTCGTGCCAGTGAGGGCTATGCGGTGTCTAAGAATATCGCCGTGATTCTTGTTCCATGGGGCACGGTTATTTACAATATCTTGCTCTACATGGTCACAATCACTTTAGCATTAAGGCAACAATTGATTTGAGCTCCCAAGTAGACAGATAGAGTTAACATCCTTGCGGGTGAAGCGGAACAGACTGGTACACGGAGCGAAGAGGCCTCAACACTACGTACCTCAGCTCTTGAGTGTTTCCGGGTATGTAGCCGCCAAATACTACATTTTGCATGCCAAAATTGCTCCATGCTCTCAAAGGACACTCAAGCGCTAGCAAGATTGTAGGCAGGTACGAAACGACAAATTATGCACTCTCGAAGTATTAATTAATTATCGATAGCTCCTGCCCCATTTGATACTAAGCCCAGATGCAAGGACGAATTTTTTAGGCACTATTCGCATCAATGTGAAGTGAAGTCTCGGCGAATCATCGAGCTGGGTATGGAGACCAGTGCATATGGTGCCACGGACTGCAAGCGTGTGTATTTGCACTTGTCAGTTGTTTGAGAGCTTGTAACATCTCCTTCACTGGATACCTTAACCGGCACAATCTTGCAAGTGCGATGCAACTCACTTGCTTTCAACAAAAGTACTGCATAGTAAGCAGGATACAGTTTACTCTCTTCATGCTGAGTGACCCTAAAAGGAGTAATAACAAAGTTACAGAGGGAGCATGGCAATGCGCTGAAGGGGATACAATGGTGGGGCAACAGTGCAACGCAGCTTGATGGTTTTTACTGGAACACTCTTATGTATACCTCATTTTTGTTTATCATGGAGTGGAATTAAATCAAGTTGGTCTGGAGGCGATTCTAGAATGCTAGCTTACAACACTGAAGGAAATGATCTGAAATATGAAAGTACAATGGAGCATGTCTGAATCATTTGCCAAGGTGACATTAAGCCTTATTTCTGGCACAGCCAGGTGCGCGCATAAATCAGCACAGACAACAGTAGGCACGCAATATCAAATGTTGGTCTCGGGCAACGCCACAGAGAAAGAATAGTTCAGCACTGACGCGCCTAACACACGTAGCAACCAGGCCGCCAAACAAAATTCTTAATCACACACAATTTGAAAAATTCAGGGACTTCCACCCATGTAGCCGAAGCAAAACGAGTCAGAAAGCTACGCCTTCCGCAAACACCTCCACGCAAACCCAAGCCCATCGCACTGCCAAGCAACCGAAGCCATCTCTTCCACAGCCTGAGGCGAAATTTTACGCCCAAACAGCGGGCAATGCATGCGCATCGGCTTGTACCCGCCCAGCCATCCTGACTGCAGATTGCGTTCCATTATCGTCATCAGTTCACTTGACGCGTACACTTGGTACCTGAACTTTTCGGGCCATTTCAGCCCTCGTTTGTGGACTAGCCGCTCGCCCAATACACCACTGTCACCACCTCGCAGCTTCCTTCTAGCAGAACACATTGCCCTCCGTCCGAAGAAGAAAAAGGGCCGCCTTTCTCGCTGCTTACGGCACACCACGTTGTTCCGGAAGAGGCCAGCAGCGGAGTCCATTGACGCCAGTGGTACTCCTGGACACCTACAGTCACGAAAACCATAAATAACTGATATGAAGCACTCTTATGAGGTTTATTCACGATTCAGCTACTTAACGGAATCCAGAACAAGCGCAGGCGTACCCGTCCATACCACGCCGGGTACGCATCGCCTCTAGATGGCCTCGAGGGTTCCCTTGTGAGTAGAAGGTCGCAGGATGCCACACCGCGCCCCTGGTCCAGTCGGCAAACGTCACAAAGCCGATACCATCTCGCTGAGATGTCAAGCCATACGCAGTCAACACAGTTGCCACATAATGCTCATCAGCAACACACTGGTGGCCCTGCTTTCCCCACGGATTTTCACAGCTCACCTGCACAGCTGCTGCTACAGTTGCTACTCCCACAAAACTGAGTCCCTGTGTCCTAATTAAAAAAAAAAAGAAACCCTGCACAAGCGGTAGTATATAACACAACACTCAGCACACGAAGCATCAGAAACGAGGGTGTTTTTAACATCTAATGAGCAAGATATGTCGGCCCTGTGAGGCAATTGGTGAGCAAAGAAGCGCAAGTGCCTAGGACATCGGGGCAAAGACACAGCTGGGTGCTCCACTGCGAGTGGAACCTCGCACAAAAAAACTTTTAAATTTACTGTTCAGAAGCTTCACAACGCAGAGCTCTTCTTTCCTTTCATGCAACCCCGACCACTTTCTGACAGCTGCATAGCCGCCAAGCTTCCAAGACCCCCACGCTTACTGTCATTCCCAATGACATGCCCTGCCCAGGAGGCTCTGGTACCCCACCTATTCGTGTATTTCAATATATTTGTACTCTGCTGTTAGACTGCAAGCGTTTGTAACAACTGTGGTCGATTCCAGAGAGTAGAGAGCGAAATACTGTGCTATTGACCCAAGTTGCGGGAAAAATGCCGTTTCGGGAAGAAACGCTTCAACACAACGGAATGAGCACCGTTTGAGTGTTGCATGCCGTTTGTTTCACCAGGAAAGTGCCATCACAGGGCACGTCGGGCACAGCATTTCAAACCTCGAAAAAAAGATATTGTTATGACCCCTTAAAATAGCCCCTCTTTCGCAGCTCTGCAAACAAGAGGGCATAGCCTGTTGGTTATTCAGATCTAGTTTTGAAAAAGGCCTTGCAGATTGAGAATACCCTCTCATAACTGATTGGTGCAGTACGACGATGAGATCATACACATGCGCGGGTCTATCAAGGTATCAAGTGGGGAGGGATGTGGCGACCCGTTACTCACCCGATACAAGTTTGGCTCGAAGTGTCTCATCTGGATAAGGGGATTGCCCCCAGATAAGACCTAAATACTAAGATACTGAGAACAGATCAACAGTCTCTGCATGAGTGGTTACCAGGGGCCTGGCAACAGGCCAGGACTCTCTGTGTCTAATTCGGGATTGAGTCAGCTCCTATTTATAGGAGTGCCTCAGGGATATTCAGGGATTGGAACAACTACTGATCTTCTGCTTTTCGGGTTACACTGCGGTGACCACTCTTTATAGTATTCTACACTAACTTCCGCTACAAACCCGCACGTATCCTGGTTATTGAGCCCAAAAACCGCCTTCTTCAGAGATGCTTTCAGAGCCGAGCAGGTTGAAGAGGTCCACATTGACTTCAAAGGGTGGACAAGAATTTCGTTCTTATTGAAGCACCGGGGTGGTTGCAAGTATTCGAAATTACAGCAACTTCAACAGCATGTGTGCCAACGATGAATGTGGTCGCACAGATGCTGGCCGCAGAGAGCGATAGATAAATATTTGATGTTTTGTATATTTGAATTCCAGACGGTGTGCTGTTGGTATATGATTAGCTGTGGGAGATTGCTTTCAGTTGTCGAAAATCGGGGTTTAACCCTCCCATGTGGAGCCAAACCAATATTCCCGGAAAGTTGTAAGTACAACTGCTCAACATGTGGTCACTGTATGCCTGAATAGCCAAACATCGGAAGACTGATCTGTGCTCACATTGTTACGTCCCATGCATCAATGCATGAAGTGCAAGCGTCTTTCCGTAATACGCCACTAGATAAACATCCGGACACTGACACGCTAACATATTAAGGGCACATCTGGGTGATCTGCATGAGTGGCCACCAGGGGGCCAAGCACACCCTGGTGATCCCATGTATCAGCTATTCAGCAATTTTGCTAGCCATCAAGGCTCTACACCCACTGGTGTAACACAAAATCTCTGCGGTGATCGCTTCTAGCGCTGCACTGCCGCATGTGGCGAATTCGACCCGCGCGTCGCAATGAAGCGCACGCGCGCGGCCTGGATACGATACGATGCGATGCGATGCGAGGCCGAAACCATACCATGGTGCGGCAGTACTGCTGAAACTGCGGCCAGACATGGTTCTCCTGGCTGACGAGCTGCGCATGCATGCGCGACAGGGATGACCACTGCGAGCTCTTGCGGAAGTGCCGCTGGTTCAGGAAGTCCGTCGTCATTACGTCATTCCATCTCGCCGGGTCCTGCATACGCCTGTCCACTCGGGAGACGTGGCTCTCGGCGACCAGCTGAGCCCACAGCAAGCCCGGATGGTACAGCGGAATGCATGCCTCAGATACGAGGACGAAAACGCTGTTGCGGGTGTCTTTCAGCGCCTCCTTAAGCAGCTCGCGATGCGCCGCCACAAGCGACGGCTGGGCGAAGGCCGTTTCAACCCTGAACGCACACCTCAACGCATGCACGGAAACCAAACCTGCTGCACAACGACTTGAAAAAAACAACAGTGCAAGGCAGCAAGAGCAAATTGATACCCCTCGCAGACTTGCTAAATGTCATGATTCCACTGTTCTGTGGCATCTGACGTCCTCCGGAGTATGTTGAATATGCTCCTGGGTTGAGTGGCCACCAGTGAGGATTGTATCCTAATGCACTCCTGTGTTAAGCTACTCGCTCGCTACAATCACTACAACACACCCATTGAAATTCAAGCACGATATCTCAGAAATAGCCAACTGTCTCCAAATCCAGTGGACCCGTGTATCAGACGCATTACTCCTGTACAGACGGGTATTGTTTTGTGCTGATGAGTGGTGAATTGTTCAGGTTATGGCTGGTTCGATGCCTGAAGTCGCGGTAATTGCATCTGTAAGTAAACGGTGCTCCTGAGTCGAACCCTATATGCAGGAATTGAGCTCAATAACGAGAGCCTTGCCAAGGCTGAAGGACGCTTGCCCGATGCTCTCTGCAGCTGGCTTGAATTACTGTCGATTCTCCGGATCTAGGCCTCATTCGCCGAGGACAAAGTAAATTCATCAGAAGAGTTGACCAGCACAGATGGAGGGCGATTGTGCGGGAGCTTACCTCGCGGGGATGTCCCGGCCGAAGAACAGGCCCTCAGGTGTTGGATCAGCGCCATCCA
>JAULKQ010056374.1:0-21823 GCA_032356285.1 Smithsoniella earleae | reverse complement strand
GTACCGTTATTATTATTATCTTCTACCCACCCTTGGTTACTATCTTCGAACCTGTATTCAAATTCAACGCAGGCTCCTTCATCGGTGTCCAGAATACCATCGTTATCATCGTCTAAATCACAGACATCACTAACACCATCATTGTCAGTATCTGTTCCAGCAGGATCAGTACATGAGTCAACACAATCAGCATCCAATACTGCTCCATCTTGACTATCCCCCACTCCTTGTCCTATACTTTGATTCGCTACCTCATTTGGTACACCATTCGCATCAACATCCGTACAAGTCAGGTTTCTAATTATAGGATCTGATGAAGAGCCTGTATAGCCTCCACCGGAATTCCCTCCAGGCATGTTTGAGTTCTCTAAGTCTGCATCTGTGAAACTTTCGCCTCCTTCTATCGCATCCGGACAACCGTCGCCATCCGTATCCAGATCCAGATTGTTTGGAATTCCGTCGCCGTCCAAATCACAAGTAACGTTTGAAGTTACTTCTAAATTAATATTGGTATTAAAATTATTTTCTTCGAATATTACAATTTTTAGTACATCCCCTCCATTTAGTGCCAAGGTCAGCACATTTCCATGCGGCGCCGCTACGTATACATCTTGTAATTCGTATTGTTTTACATTGTTTACATAAATCATTACATGATCGTCTCCACCATGAAGATTAAATGTGTAAGTTCCAGCTTCAGCTGAAGTAACTGTTTTACTAAAAACTACAGCTCCATCCGTATCTCCTCCTGTTACAGCAGTCTCATCACCTGAATAGTTTTCTACACCTCTAGAATACCTACTTAAATTCAACAAGTCTGCAAGCCAATTTATTGAAAAAGAGTTTCCTCCTATATTTTCATTATACTCAAAAGTAGCCACCTGAGTTCCAGCTGAACCTCCTGCTCCGGATGGAGGTGCTCCAGGAAATCCACTATAAATAGCCCAAGTGTTCTGTGTATGTGGGAAATCATATACCGTTGCAGTGTAACCAGTTAGATTTAATGGACATTCATCAGCATCTAAAATACCATCATTATCATCATCCAAATCACAAGTATTGATAATTCCATCTCCATCCGCATCTAAAGCGGTAGGCGTACAATTGGTACTCGCCCCCTCTGCACATGGATCTGCTAAACAAATAATTTTTACATTATCTATACCCGCTTCGATAATATCGCCAGCAGCTGTACCATCACTCGCCGTTGCACGTATTTGAACATTTGAACCTCCAGGAATCGTGAATCCTTCGGTTCCCCAAGTTGGAGTAAGCGTATAATCCCCCCAAGTTAATATATCAACCCAAGTTGATCCACCATCTATCGAAAGCTCTATGGTGAAAAAATCACCCACATCATCCAGTTCGTCTCGTTGTCCTACAAAAAAATCTAAGAATAACTGTGCTTCATCCGAAACAGAAATAACTGGAGATGTAGCCACCGTTGTACCACCATCAACATCTCCATCTCCATCGGCACCAGATGGATTGTCTCCTGTAACCAAATAAGGTGCTGAGTTTGAACCAGCTCCTTGTTGATAAGTGGTGGCAGTGGGATCCAAAGCCACCCATTGTCCTGCAGTTGCAGATCCTGAAACCGTCCATCCGCCAAGACCTGAAGTAAAGTCTTCGGAATATATAACAGTTCCTGCCGTACATACTCCACTCGTTGAGCACGCTAAAGCATTTCCACTATCCGTAACAGCTGAAGTAGTTGCCTGCGGGCTTCCGGCCACTGTGGGGATACCATTGGCATTCACATCAGTACAGGTTAGGTTGTCAATTATACCTGTAGAGCCTCCTGACATCATAGAGCTTTGCAGATCGGTTGACGTAAAACTTCCTCCCCCTTCTATAGCGTCTGGACAACTATCACCATCACTATCTAAGTCTAGATAATCGGCAATGCCATCTCCATCGGTGTCAAGTGTAGCACAACCCTCAAAGATAAACTCAAGACCATCAAAACCACTACCTTCTACTCCAATACCCGTGACATTGAATGTCAATTCCGTGAATGGAGTTGAAGAACTAAATTCCAGACTCCCTGCGGACGTTCCATTTGAACCCTCAGCTTCTGTTGATACAGTTCCATTGTCCCCTAAATAAAGATCTGGTTGTCTGTAGAACGAATTACCAGAAACAATAAATTGACTATTTCCCGAAAGTCGTGTAAGTAGCACATCTGTCTCCTGCAAAATCCATTCTGCACTATTAGCATAGAGAGGAAAAGGCGTAACACCTGTTCCGCCAAACCCTCCAAGGCGGTCTATGTGTACAATGATTTCTGTGATGGGTTGATCAAATGTAATAGTTACTTCTCGTGTAGCCTTGTCATCATTGGGCCCGTCAATATCAGAGCCGGAATCCTCATCGTTTGTATCCCATGTAAAAGTTGTTTGTAAAGAAGTGAGCGAATTATTGCCATTGATAGTTGTATTGGACCAGTGCGACTGGCTGGTATTATTAAAGGTCCCATTGGGAGAGAAGGTCATAGAAGAGCTAGCACCTCCTGTACTGATTTGTGTAGATGACATGGTGATACCTAATCCACCAACAGTGGTAGTAGCAGTTGACGTACCCGACCATGAACCGGTTAAAGTAGACGCACATTTCTCATCAGAGTCTAATATACCGTCATTGTCATCATCAAGGTCACATTCATCATTTATCCCATCTCCATCAGAATCTGTAGTAGTAGGAATGCAGTTTGTACTAGCACCTTGAGAGCACATATCAGTAATTGAGACAGATGGCCAATACATATCTTCCGAACTAGAGTTAGCTTCATTTCTTAACCTTATTAAAGTATTGGAGTTTCCCCCCGATAAAACCAGTGGTTCTGTAACTCCTGTCTCATTATCATTAGCATTTCGACATATCTGATCTCCACTTTTCGTCCATAAGGTAATCCATGTAGAACCACCATCAAGGCTATAATCTACACCAACAACATCATCAGATTCAAAGCCTGAAGAAGCATCTGCACAATTCCAGCTGACGTTCAATTCGGCATAGGTATAGCCTGAAAGATCTACAGAACGGGTAGCATAATCAAAAGGAGTGCCTCCATCCATGAAAAGATCTCCACCTACAACAGAAGTTTCACCAGTAAAAGTCCAGTTTCCATTCCAACCCGTACCGCCGGAAGTACCTCCGCTGCTGAAGTCGTCCTCAGCTATTATTTGTAGGTTGTAGGCATAATTGGTCGGTTTGATTGAGGAAGAACTGATTCCTACCTCCAACTCCCAATCTCCATCAATACCCGTCACATCATCAGAGGCTGCTATAGAAACACCAAGCGCCGTCTCCAGGTAAGAGACAGCTTCTTTTCCTTTTTCGCCTTGGGCGAAGTTGCAGCCGTAGATATTGAGTTCATTTATTGATTCTTTGATTTGCTGACCTGAGAACCAATTTGCTATTTGTTTGGGGTGAAGCCATTTACCTTCAATGAGAAGTTCTCCCGGACGGCCATGAGAAAAGAGGTGAAAAGTATGTTTTTCTTCTATTTGGCTCAATTCTTCTGCAATGATTCGTGGGGATTCAATAGATGCATCTATATAATAATCTTTAGTCAAGTGCTCCGCAAAAGCTATTGAACTGTCAGCTATTAGGAAGGTCGGACAGCATGTAGAAAGGGCCAAACATAGGTACATGAAGAAAATAGATTGGCTTTGTCTAATTTCCCAGTTTATACCTAGTTTTTCCATCCATCTAAAGAGTTGACGTACGCTTATCATTATCACAAGATTATGAGTTTCGAATAATTCCATTGCAGGGCAACTAGTACAAGTAGTTCCGTAACAAAATGTAATAGGACTACCATTTGAATTGTGGTAATCACAAATTCATCAAGTATTATTTTTAAGCTTTTGGGAGTAATAGGACTATATGGGCTGGCAGTGGATCAAGGGTAAGGTCTTAGTGCTTGTTCCTACGGAAGGGACAAAACAATTATTTATGTCCCAGTACCACTCTTTATTATTGTTTCAAATAGTTCATACTGCAAAACAAGGCTAAAAAGTGCTAATAAAGTAAGACATAAAAACAACCATTGTTAGGTTGATACTTGGAGACTAAAAGTGGCAAGAAAAAAATCAAATGACTAAAAATCAAATACTTACAGGTTCAGTATAGAAAAAAAACACCTCGTTTTTTCTACAACAAAGTGGATTCTAAATATCCTTTCATATATAAATTTACTCTAAAATGAGATAAAAATTACTGCTAACAATGGGAGCATGTTTTTAGTAAATTCCAGGAATGATCACTACAGATTACGCTTACAAAGCAATTTCACATCATTTTTAGTCAAGCTCTTAAACTCTTTGTTCAGTTGATAACTATTAAGTGCTAAATTCTTCTTCACTTATTGAATTTAGATACCCAACTAGAGAATATGCTTTACTATCTATTCCTAATCGCTTTCGCAGCCTACTCCTTGCCACTTTTACAGAACCAGGTGAACTAAATGTGAGTGATGCGATTTCCTTGCTGGTTAAATTCATCTTTAAATAAACACATAACTTTAGGTTATTGCTAGTAAGATCAGGGTGAAGACTACTCACTGTAGCACAAAACGCTTTATGCAATTCCATAAATTGGAAATCCACTTCCTCAATTATTCGTTTATTTGCACCTCCCTCCAATTTTTTTATCAGCGTTTTCTTGTCATGTAAAGGAATGTTTTCCTGTGCAGAAATTTTCTGCTTTAATTCTTGGTTTATCCGATATTGATTGGATAGCAAGGCCAATTTGGACTTTAACTCGGAAGCCAATTCATTCTTTCTTAGCTCCAATTGCGTATTTTGCTCTGCTATCGTCACATTTCTTTCTTTCAACTGCTCGTTGGCAATAGAAAGTTCTTGTTGCCTTGTTTTGAGTTCCTTATTGGCTTGTACTTTTTTAATGAAATTATAAAGCAGGCCCAACAGAAGAACTGTCATCAATCCAGTCAGTATTCTTATGTACTGTTGTCGCTTTATTTGTTCTTGTTGTAATAAGTTTTGTGACTTTAACAAATCTACTTGTTGGCTTCTTGATTTTAGCATCAACATTGCGTTAACCTTAAAATCTTGCAGTTGGTCATTTTTTCCTTCTTGCAAAGCCCTATTGTCGGCGGCAAGCATGCGTGTATTATTTTTTCTGGCTTCTTCTTCTCTACCTAATGCCCTCAATAGCCATATTCTTCTTTCCAGGGCGAGTCGAAAAGGGATAGGTTCCGACCCTGCAAACTTAATCGCCTTTTCAAAATATGCATCTGCTTCATCATAATTTTTTGTTATCTGATAGAGTGCATACCCCAAATAGCTATGATCAACGGATAAGCTGCTTGTACTTCTTGTTAGAGAATCAAATTTTATGGCATTCCTATAACTTTTCACAGCCAGTTCATAATCACCACTAGTAAAGTACTTGTGCCCCATCATCCTGTATCCTCTTGCACGATTAAAAGAGCCAAATTCTTCGCTCATTTCAATCGATTTTTTCAAATATCCTATCGCAATGGAGTCACTTTCGCCCAACTTTTCACTTAGGAGCGCTTTCTTGCTATAGAAATCAATTAACTCATAGGTGAGACCATGTTCTATATTTTTTTTGATGGCGAAATCCGCATACTCATTAGATTTTTCATATTCCCCTACCCCCCCAGAAGAGTTTACCAATCCGAGATAAATTCTGGATAGGTAAAAGTTCCAATTGTTGGCATCTTGCTTTTCTAAAAACCTAAGGATTTCTTCCTGCCCTACCTCGTTAGTTGAATTAAGACCACCTGGTGTGAGGGCATACATAAGTGCATGTCTTTGAAGAGATAATTCGGGTCGAAAGCAGTAATCAAAACTATTCTGCACTCTTTTTGATGCCAAGGGAAAGTCACGAGAGCCATAGTAGTGGAATATTACTAGGATATCTATTTCTGCCAGTATTTCATACTGCTCTTTTTCCTTTAGTTCTTTATACACTTTGTCAAGTTCGGTAACCAAACTATCTGTAGGTGATTGCAAAAACGCTGCTTTGAGCAGATAATACCTCCCATATAGTTGGCTTAATTCGCCCTTATCGGCATCCAGCAATTTTCTTGCTTCAGTCCTCAAGCTTTCTAAGTTGTTGTATTCAACCTTTTTAACTTTCGCTAAAGAAGCCGTAAGGTCGTCATCATTTAATCCACTTAAGTTATTGGTATCACTTTCGTTATGACATGTGAACAACACAAAAGCAAATAGTACAGATATCGCTATTATCCTTTTCATCTTTTCTTTTTGTACTGAGCAATCTGCGGTTGGGTAAAAAACCTCCTTCTCTGGCAATTTTTTTGGGCAGTGTTTTAGTCAGAAGAAATTGCGCCCAAGGGAAGCAAGGCTTTTAGCTAAAAGGTTGGTTTCAAAACACAAAAATTGTCAGAGACCTTAAACCTATCTTGACGAATGAGCCGTGATTCTTAAGTTAACCTGAGTTAGGATCTCTGAACGGTTGATTGAAACTGGCCTCTTCTCTAGCAACCGTGTCCACTTAAAAATAGATAATTTCGGCAAAATCATTAAATGAAGTTGTCTAATGTTATTTGATGATTATCTGCCCCTTTCTTAAAGAGATGACCGTAAAAGCCAAGCAATGTAGTCCAATCTAATGCTTTTCATTCGTTTTATATTGAATGACCAAATTGTTAAATGCATTTCTCCAGACAATAGTTCTTTCAACCACAAATCCGTTCTCACACAATTGATTATAAATTAGTTAATCATATTTATCTGGGTTTTCAGCATTTCTTTTGGTCATGTCAAAATTGGAAAAGATGTAGACGTGAAGAGAAGCTAGGGGGCTCCCACCTAGCTTCTCTTCAAGCCCTTGATACACTTAATGTAACACCACCTCTTGACTACTTCCCTTAGATCACATCTCCCTTTTTTAGTACTATTTTTCCTGGAATCTTTCGATATCCATGTATCGTCTCTGAATTATCGTTGCCGCTATACCCCTCCTTGTCTTGTCTTTCGCTTTGATTAGGGTTACTTCGTTCCGCATCACCCTCCTCCGTGTATTCTTCTATATGATATAAAATAGATTTGAAGCCTTCACTCCTGAACTGAATAGCCTGTTGTAAAAAAGAATCAAAATCATACTTGATGGTAGGGAGTTTTTCAAGTTGTTGTTTTATGTCAGCCTGAAGCCTTTGATCGGAGTATTTATCTTTCATTAGCTGACTAAACTGCTCACTATGATCCTCGTCTAGTCTTAAGAGAATCAATTCTCGAACAAAGGTCCTACTTGTGCGAATAGCAGCTTCCATTAATTGCTGCTGGTCTTCCATCGAAGTGACTGCTAGCGCTAAAAGGTCAATATTTTTTTCCTGGAGGCAAAACTCCTTCAGAATCTGGTCATTTTTCAACTGCTTGATCGCCGCTATTCGGATGGAATCAGCTTCTTGGTAGTTTGCAGCAAATCCGATCAACAGATGATCATCATTAATCCTGCTCAAAGCGAATATCCTGGCGCCAAAGGAGACAGCGTTTGACGCTATTTTTGCTATTATTTTGTTGTCTTCTATTTTCCTAATTGCTTCCTCATAAACGCGCTGAAACTCTTCATTCAAAGCAATCCTTTCCAGCGTATTCTTATCTTTTACCTTTTCGACTGCTATTAATCGAACATATTGAGATCTTGCTTCCTTTGCTATCAAAGGAATAAGATCCTTATTTTGCAGTCGGTCTATGGCCATCTTACATATGCCCTCATCAATACCTTCCACAGCGAGTTGATATAGTGCCTCCTGATCATGTAAGGATTTAACCGCAAATCGTCTAAATGCTAAGGGAAGTCTGCTCTGTGCTAATTTCTGCAATATCCTCTGCATCATTGTTGTTTTTAAAAAGACAAAATGACGACTTTGCAGAGGCAGTAAGGATAGATTTGAAAACAAATACAAGATATAAAGAAAAATAGGGGGAGGTAATGCGAACAGGTCCTCCCATTTTTCAGCGGCGAATTCGGAGGCTCAACTTCGTTGCTCAAACCCGGAACTACATGACTTTTGCACCATGCAGTTATTGAGTTCTACACCTTGGCGATTATGTGCATTATTATCTCGCCTCGTGCAGTCAGCCACCAAATACGCTACTTGAAACTATATGATTGGTTGTCACATCATGTAGTGAATCTCCAATTGCACACTAATTTAGCACCGGATTCGCAAGTTATTTAAGCCATTCCAGTGTCAATAATATCAATATTATTGCAATAACCCTGAATGAGCAACTTTTGCTTTTTCATAATTAGTAGTTTTTGTTAAAGTTTATTAATAGGCTGTTTGAAACTATCTACCTGACACCTAAACAGGTTTAGCTTTTGGAATGGGTTAAAGATGTTTCTTGAATCAAATAAGGCAGTAAATACAGCCCCGTTCGCTACGAGGGAGCAGGTTCAAAGGAGAGTATGATTAATGAAGGTAGCCTATTAAGGCTTATAACAAAATCGAATTGCGGAAGTCAAATAGCTTCCACGAAAGTAGACTAACATTTGAAAATATAAAATGACAATTAATCGCTCTTTGTTAGGTCAATGTTTATCATTTCTAGTACATATCCCCATAGTTTTTCATACGGAATTATTTCTACTCCATGATTTTGGGAAGAAGCTGCTGTGGATGTTTCTTGCAGTTTCGCAAAATATTTCCTGGCTTTTTTCTCTATCAAAGGTTTATAAAACCCCTGTGCCGGAACTGTCAGGATCATTTTGATGAAATAGTAAGATCGGATAGTAGACTGGGTCTTCAGGTATCGGGTACAGTATTTTTCAATAGCTTCTATACTGTCTATAACTGCATCGTAGTTCCTTTGTCTTGTGTAATGTAGAATTTGAATAATTAATATTGAAATGTTCATTCCTTGCTTTTCTTTTGAGTAGGTCGGCATTTCGTTCAAAAATTTCCCAATGCGAAACTTCTTTAACCCTACCACATCCTGGCAGATACCTGATGGAACCTTACTCATTTTCATGATCATATATAAGTAAGCTTGAAATATCTTCCACATCTCTTTTGTGTTTGAGTCCGTTGCTTGGAACCGCTTATTTCTGACAACCCTGGAGTATATTTTACATGCCTCCTCATACTGATCGGTGTGCATTGCCAGAATAAAATAGGACTCATTGTATCTGAACCAATTAATTGTTCCTGGTTCTAAAAGTGACAAGCATTTCTCTGCTACAATACTTCCCTCTTTAAACTGCTTCAACTGGGTAAAGGCTACTAATTGTTGATAATAGAATATTTGCAAGGCTGTATTCGCCTCATATTTTTTTGACCCAAAAATTCTTTCAGCTTCCCTACAGGCGGTGATAATGGCTTGGTTTTCGTCTAATAACTCATGAGCCATTATCTTAATTAAGAAGAAATAAAGCTGGAGTTTGTAGGAGCCGGTAAGGGGTTGAAAGTACTTAATTCTGTCAAATATTAACTTGCTCGCGCTACTCGATTCTGTATTGTTATTCTTTTTATCAGAATAAAACTCAAGCACAAAATCGGTATATACTTCTTCTATTTCATTCTCTTTCAAATAATACTCCAAATATTTTTGATATATACTTTTGTATTTTTGATAAGCCTTCTTATTTCTTTCGATCCCTCCATAGTGATACTTCAACAACTTGGATAAATCGACAACGATTTCTATAAATTCAAATTTTATGGCTTTCCTAATCACTCGTAATGCCAGATCTACAGCAGATTTCCTTGCTCCACGACCAATCAGTAAATTGATCATAGCCCATTTTTTGTTGCAGTCTAAAAATGCTCTCTGCCGATCTGAAAATGATTTGGTTTTTAGATCGATAAAAAACAGATAATTGTGTAGCCTTGTTTTTAGAGTTGTCTTTAAGAATCGAAAGGCTCCATTATCATCAACGTCAGGATAGAGCAAAGTAAAGGCCTCGTCATCCGAATGTACCTTACCTTGACTTATAAGCTCGTATAACTGAGAAATTTTACTTTGTTGATCAAGGTAAAGATCCTTCATTTTAAGGGCCTTCAACTTATTATGATCTACAACGTAAACCAATTCTTTCAATATATCCATAACAACTGTTTCTCAAATGTAGAATTCGTGCTTTCAAGTCAGGTTCTTCGGCAAATCCCATGTTTGGAGACAATCAAAAATGAAATTCAACGCTTCACTGACAGTAATTGTCCACTGACAGTAATCATCAGTGGACACTTTTTTAGCTAATTTTATGCTTGTCCACGGGATCTGTCGAAGAAGGTTTAAGTAAGGGAGCCCAGTTATACCTTGGACATGTTTTGAACCATCATAAGTTCTATTACTACTTCTTTTATCTCATAGGAGTCTCATCCCACAAAAAGGCTTCTTTTTGTAGAACTAGCGTTTGACCTACGAAAACAAAATGTTATATATATGAAGGAGGAAAGAGTTTTTAAGTAATGCGACAATAGGTTCTCTTATTTTTCACCGATCTCTTTTAGTACTATGCTGGATAGTTCAATCCCGCTCATAGGAAAAACTACGCTCCGTTCTCTCACGTTACCAAGTACTCAGCCCTTCCCCAGACACTACTCGATTACAATTGTTGCACTGCTTGCTGATTGCTTTGCCTTGATTTAATTACCAAATCATAGTAATTTTTGTTCCACAAGGTTCATAATTCAACTGCAGAATTACAAGAGGTTTTGGCTGATGTTAACCTTTTGTACCGAAATATTCAACACTCAGGTGTAGCAATTACAAGGGGTTTCAGCTGATGTTAACCTTTTGTAACACTTCTTAGCCAATTTTTTTCCAAAAAAAACCGTTGAAATGTTCTGGAAGAGTTTTATAAAGCCAGTCACTGATGGCTATTGCAGGTTTTGGTTAAGCAAAACGACCTTTTCAAGCTCCTTACTCCTTAGCTTCATGCTTAATGAAAATGTTCTAAATTTCTTCTAAACCTAGCAAATACCTAACACAAACAACTGTTTTTCAAATTATTAAGTCGATAAAACCTAACCCTCCCGGGGTCACTTACAAAGTAAGCCATAATCAATTCATAATGAATTAATTATGGCTTTTTGCTTTCATTATATTTTCGGCTAATCATCTCCAAAATAGTTGCTCCTCACCACTTATTGCCTTATCTTCCCATAAGTAGCCTGATTTCTTCTAAGCTTTCATTTTCTTATAAACCTAGCGCAGCAATAAAACATCCCCCTTCAACAACTGCTTTTCCTCACAGAATTCCGTTTGGAGATGAGCTATCCAAACGTATACGCCCACCTCCACCAGTTGCTCCTTAAACCGCCCATCCCAGCAAGCTAAAGGATCGGTGGTGGTAAAAACGGGAGCCCCCCAGCGATTATACATGGAGAGTTCAAAGTCTACAATGGCTTGATCCTGGTCCAAAAAAAGCCGAAAACAATCATTGACCCCATCTTGATTGGGACTAAATACATTAGGGGCAAAAGAAGATCTTTGCACACTAGTATCCTTGACCTTCACAACCACTAAAGAGTCGCATCCAGCTACAGTCGGATAACTAAACAATGAGGTTTGCCCGGCAGGAATCAACACTTCATCAAATACCACTCCCCTACCGGAGCAGTCTTCTAATACCAGCGTGTCACTGCTAACAGGCAGCTGCTCTACCATGACATAGACCAAAGAATCACAACCATTACTAGCTTCATAGAAAAAGGTCTGACTGTCACCTGCTTCCAAGGATACATTATCAAAAAAGACCTCTTCTCCTGGACAAATACTATAAATGACCTCAGAAGCGGAACTACTAGTAACGTTAATGCTATGGCTAATTTCATCACAAAAAGCATCGGCTGCCACCGATAAGGATACCCCGCCATTACTAATATCTTCTGGACCAAGCAGGTAGGTTGTTATGGGTGAAGAATTGGAACTAAATTGACCATCTCCGCTGCTTTGCCAAAGCCAATCGCTGGCTGTCCCAGCTATTAGGTTGGCGGTCACTTCCACCGCATTGTTGCTGCAATCTACGGCTTGGGATATGGTAATTTCAGGGTTAGCTATAATGGAAGTAGAAAGGGAATGAGCGGAAAGTGACGTTTGTCCCGAATTGTCCAGGTCGGGAAGATCGCTGATCATAGCCACATTATTAATGGTGCCATTATTTGACCAATCGCCTGGGTTGGCATTCATAGAAAAGCTAGCGACGGTATTTGCGGCTACCTCATTGATCATAAAGGTCGCAGTATTACCAGATAAACCAGTTGCCTCAATGACTATCCCCACCTGATTATAAGGCTGAAACACCCAGTTGGCAGGAGCGGTCAAATCACTGGTAAAGGTGAGGCCCTGTAAGGGGAGCTGGGTTTGGTTGTCAATGATAAAAGTGTATACCAAAACGGCATCCTCACAAGTCTCGTCCAGATTGACGCTTTGTGAAAAATGTATTGCTGTTGAGGGGCAATCGACTGTTCCATCAATCAATACATCATCTGCGCTACTGGCCGCCCCATCAAAATCAATGTAAGTCTGATTGGCAGGGCCGGATAATTCCACGTCATGATCATCGTAGTTACCCGACGGAGCCAAAGAGACGTCATAGGTATAGTAAATTAAAGCGCAACATTCGCCAGGTATATTTATAGTATTAGCAGCTGTAGTAGAAGCACAATTATTTTCATCTACTATTCTATTAACGAGTGCAAACCCATCGCCTACCAAATGCGTTACCCTTACACCAGCTGCATCAACAGCAGAAACATTGCAAACATTTACTGCGTAAGTCACCAAATTATTGCACACCGGAACGGGCGTGTCTGTCGATAAAAATGCTTGTACGATGGCCTCGGAAGCTATACATATCGTCGTATCACTCATGTTGTTAGCGTAAACAGACTCATTAATACCTGTCACTGGAAAGTTTAATCCTCCCTCCTGACTTTGATCATCATTGAGGACAGCATACATATGCGTAGGGGAATTGACTGGTAGACTGATCGTATAGGTCGCTGTGGTTCCTGCCGAGATAGCACAAGGTATTCGCCAGGTCAAAATCGGCGTTGCGCCCAACCAGGCAGGATTATTATGGTAAAAGGTGATCGGTGTGCCCGCCGGCAAGGACAGTTGCTCCAACGCACTCACCTGAATGGTGATTTCCACTTGATCTGGGAATGGGCAAGGGGATTCCTGTGCTACATCGATGATCTCCAGAAGCCCATCTCTGTTAAAAAAAGTGTTCACTTCGCTTCCTGGATCTATAGGGCACAAGTACAGTCGGGCAATATTTTCGGCTGTCGCCTGGTCTAGGGTTGCATAGGCGTCCGTTCCTGGCGCTAGTAAATCAGAGGAGGCAACCTCCTGAAGGATGCTTCGAACAATGGGATCCGTAAAAGCATTGTCAAAAGCGATGGTAACAATTTTATACCCCTCTGCTTTATAAGCATTAGCCAAACTAGCCAGCGCCGGGCTAATCTGCCAATTGTTTGCATCAGTCGCCAACACCAAGACCCGATCAACCCCTGGTCGAGCTACCGAAGCTAGATAGTTTCTACCATAAGTGAGTGCGCCTGAGGGGTCAGTCTCCCCCGAAAAAGACCGGCTAGCAGCGCTGTACTGCTGAATTTCAGATAGATTGCCAGTGATCGGTATTTGCACACGTTGCTCTCTCTCGGCCGACCATTCCAAGATGGCAGCTCGAGAATCATCCGATCTAGTACCGATGTTGGTAGCGCTTAAGAAATCAATAAAGAAGGCCCTGGATTCACTATACTCCTGCGCATCGACCGAACTGGAGACATCATTAAGAATAACAATATCTAAGGGCGAATTGCAGGGAAAAACGGGAACGGTCTCGTCTAATAGATTAATGGTAATCGTATGCTGTTCGCCCCTATGATCAACAACCGTTACTTCGTAAAATCCCTGGCTTAGATCAGGAATACTAATCGAAGGGATAGCAAGATCAGATAGGCCACCACTCACTTCCCCTGACCAGAAAACAGTGTAGGGAGGAGTCCCCCCTTCTACTTCAAGCGTGATACTTCCATTATTCAATTCGTTAGAGCTATTGATCGTGGTAACACTAATTATTTCAAATACTGAACCGGGAATATTTACTAGGTTTATATCCGTAACCCTATATATCGCTCCTCGCCCATCTACAAGAATTAAGTCGTAAATGCCCTCCGAGAGCTCTTCTATGAGAAAAAGGAAATCAGCGCTACTGCCAGTAATAACTTGACCACTTTCTTGATCTTCTAATTGATAAGTAAAGGGCGCTGGCGTATCTATAAGTTGCACTTGAATACTGCCGTTGGCAACACCTATGCATGGATGATTAGTAGCCACTACTACATTTTGGCAGACTTCTAATACCTCTTCGACAGCGCTGCATGCTGAAGGGTTATTGGCTATTATCTTCTCCCCAGCAATAGCATTTTCAGCAGCCAATAAAGGTTTGATCGCACAGCAATCCACTAGGGATTCATTGTCTGTTATCCTACATTCTCCCCCGACAAGTTCAACATTTGTAAATCCGTCTAGATGAAAAAGGGAAGCATTATTGGTAATATTCCAATTTCCTCCAATCGTAGTTAAAGCCGAAAAAGGACTGGCATCTGTGAAAGTGAGGTTCCCGATGAGGGTAAATGCACCACCAATAGTGGTTAGTTGTTCCAGCCCCACTAAGGAACTTAGCTGCGGATTGAACTCAATCCTCAGGTCATTTCCTATTTGATCAAGTTCTGTAAATGCATTTACTGCAGTAAGTTTGGGTTGTTGCCATATGTGTAAGGCTCCTCCCAGGCTGTCCAGCTTTTCTAATCCATTAATAAATAGTAATTCAGGATTAAAAGCGATGGTTATGTCCCCTCCTACGGCTTGCAGGTTTTTAAAGCCATTGACATAGGTAGAGATAGGATTGTTATTTAAGATTATGTCTCCGCCAATGGAAGTTAAACGCTCAAAACCTTCAATGTAAAGTAATTTTGTATTGCCCTGAATGTCAAGGTTTCCACCTATCCTTGTCAGACCACTTAATTGGCTAATATCCTCCAATATAACATTGCCAACGATTTTTAGCTGCCCTCCAATCTCTTCCAAATTAGATAGCGGCGATAAGTCAACAATAGCATCTGAAAAGGCGCTACTTTGGATCAACAAATCACCCGTAATGGTTTGAAGAGCAGTATCAAAGTTATTGACCGACTCTTGGGATTCCAGGATAATCGTCTGCGCTGATAAGGGCCCTACTAGCAGGATCATGATCAGGGCGTAGCTCATGATGAGTTTCATCTATTCTCTTGATTTCACAGCTGAAATATTTAATTGGAATAAGGAGGACTTGCATCCATTACACATGTATTTCTCCTCTCTCTTGTCGAAATTTAGACTTTTTAAGGAGGCTTTGAAAGTCAATTCTTCCTTATTGGCAGCTCCCAGATAAATATTGGTGCTATACATGAAGCTCTATTGGGTCAGGGCTGATGGGTTGCAATGGCCAAAACCAGATCAGTATCGATCGTTTTTACTTTTCCACGAAGTTAGCAGCGTTTAGCCCCTGGCACACCCTCCTTTTTGAGATATTTCCTGTATCTTCCATATCTAACAATTGTATCCATCAAGACCTGTACAGCTTTGTACGCAATCAGGAATCCATACGATGAAGAGACGATTATTTTTGCAATACCTAAAGGCCAGTGCACCAGCCTTGGCACTACCACAGTTGCTTAGTTTTACCCAGACGTACAACTTACCGGTTAGATCCATCACCAAAGGGCCGCACTTCCATTGGTTTGGTTATTACGATAAACTGCAATTCAATGCCAGTAATAACAAGGTATTAGGCATGCAGGTAGATTTCGAGATGCGCTCCCCTACCCGCCAGGATGTGATCAAAATGGGATACATTGACCTGGAAAAGGACGACCAATGGATTGAAATCGGAGAAAGCCGTTCTTGGGGTTGGCAACAGGGCTGTATGCTACAATGGGTGCCAGGCTCAAAATCGCAGGTCATTTGGAATGACCGAAGAGGGGATCAATTCATCAGTATCCTGAAAGATATTGAAACGGGGGAAGAGCGAATCATCTCGAAGGCTATCTACACTTTAAGTCCTGATGGGAAGTCCGCGATTGGTACAGATTTTGCCCGCATCCAAAACTACCGTAAGGGGTATGGATACCCTGGTGGGGTGGATCCGTATAAAGCCCAAAATGCGCCTAAAAATGCTGGCATTTATAAGATTGACCTGGCTACTGGTGAATCACAGTTAATCATTTCTTACCGCCAAATTGCTGAGATCTCCAGTAATGGAGAGGACATCTCCCAAAAATGGCATTATTTCAATCATCTACTAATCAGCCCCGATAGCCAGCGATTTATCTTTTTGAATAGATACCGGGAGACGCCCATTCCTGATGAGGTATTGAATGATGTGGAAGCCTATAATAGGATCAGGGGAAAGTATACCACACGAATGTTTACGGCTTCCATGCAGGGAGGCACTCCCTTTTTGCTAGACCCCTCAGGTCGGACCTCGCATTTCATTTGGAAAGATCCCAAACATGTTACGGCCTGGACAAGACCGATGGGCATGAAGGCAGGTTTTTACGAATTTGAAGATCAAACCAGCCATTTCCGGCGCGTTGGAGAAGGAGTGATGCGGGTAAATGGCCATAACACATTTTTACCTGGTACCCATCAAGCATGGATTTTAAATGACACCTACCCGCAGGGTCAAGCACGGGAGCAGATCCCCTACCTTTATCACGAAAAAACCAATAAAAAGATCGTCTTGGGCAAATTTCATTCCCCTCCTGAGTACAAGGGAGAGGTGAGATGTGATACCCACCCTAGGTCCAGTAATGATGGTAAAATGGTCTGCATCGATTCTACGCACGGGGGCAATGGTCGACAGATGTATCTCATTGATATCAGTGGGCTGGAATTAGACTAATAATTATACCCTTTGTTTGCCAGGCCACATCCCGGTCTCATCCACCTTACACCTCTAGGAGTTGGCAGGAGCTATGCCCCTTTTTAGTTCTTTTTCAGATCTCGATTATTGAGCTGCTGATTAAATCTTGTGCTCTACTTATTTGCAGACTGAGGAACAATAAAAAAAGTACAAGTATTCTGGAAGTCATGTTATTTGGGTTTCCGCTTTGGCAAATTTCGTTTTGGCGCGCTTAAGAGCTGTTTGTATTATCCCTTTCAGGCTCCTCTTTCAACAACTTATATTGTCCTAGTGTCGTATCCAGGAGCGTATCCATTTCTAAGATAAGCTGCCCATATCCTTCTTCTTCGGCTAGGTTTTTATCCGCAACTGGTCCCTGGTTGTGATCATACAGCTCTCGGTGTACAATACTGGTGGGGTCTTCGTAATTTTGCCATCGAGTGTATCGATATTGACCCGTCCGAATGCTATACCCCATCAGCTTTTTCTTGCGATCATACCCTAAGGATGGGCCTCGTGGGTACTGACTTATGGCCAGTTCCTTGACTATGGCTTCCGGGTTTTGTATTACAGGTAAAAGGCTTTGACCTTCCAAATGCGCGGGCTTATCCAGCGAAGCCAAATCACATAGAGTGGGATAAATGTCTACAAACTCGGCCAAAGAAGAAGAGGCAACGCCCTGTTTCATGCCAGGCACGGAGAAAAACAGGGGCGCGTTGGTATCCAATTCCATATTCGAATGCTTACACCAATTGCCGTATTCCCCCAATTTCCAACCGTGGTCTCCCCACAGGACAATAATGGTGTTATCATCCAAGCCTTGCTCAGTCAGTGCATCCAACAATTTTCCCAACTGTGCGTCAATCATACTAACGGCCGCATAATAACCTCTGATCAGTTCCAGGCTGGTCGAATCATCCAAGTATCCCTCCGAAGGAATACCATGATACTTACGCAACTCCCCGAAGCTAGCCAGGGCCATGGGGGCCATGCCTTCTGGTGTTGTTTTAGCGGGTAGGCTTATCTCCGTCTGTTGGTAAAGATCCCAGTATTTCTTCGGTGCCACAAAGGGCAGGTGGGGTTTGATAAACCCGACGGCCAAAAAGAAGGTACTATCTTTTAGCTCCTGTAAGCGTTTTACCGCCTGGTTGGCAATCATCGCGTCCGACATGCTACTTTCTGGCTCCTGAGATCGATAGTAAGGCAATTTCAGCCCATCAATCGTCGGAAAATCACGTTCCAAGCCCAAGGTATCCCCACGCTGTATCTTAGTCAGGTTTTGAATGCCTTGGCCGATATTCCACCCCGGAACCGACCAGGACAAAGAATCATCTTGATTTCCATGTCCGGTATGGTAGATTTTTCCCATCCTTTCGGTGTGATAGCCGTTCGCCTTAAAGTGCTGAGGCAAAGTAACTACGTCCGGCACCTTTTTCCGGAAGAAGGTGTACAGGTCATAAATGCCAAGTGCATCTGGACGTAAACCCGTCATGAGGCTATTGCGGGAAGGGGCACAGACAGCCTGTTGGCAGTAGGCTCTGTTGAAAATCATGCCCTGCTTGGCCAGTCGATTAAAATTGGGTGTTATCATGTGACTAGCTCCGTAACAGCCGAGTTCAGGCCGTAGGTCATCCACGGCAATAAAGAGAACGTTAGGCCTTTTTGGGGGCAGCGGACTTGTCTGTTCTTCTTTACACTGCGCAAACACGAGCACCGTAAGAAGGTAAATTAGCTTGGTTTTGAGACGCATAAATTTGGCATTAGCGGTAGTAAGCACATGGTTGATAGAGATACCGGCTTTCTCTTAAAATTAACTGATTTATTTGGTGTTTTTATCTAACGCCATTTAAAACCTAAGTTTCTCCATTTCAATACTATGCTCTACTACATGCTCCTCCGTAGCATCAACAATGCTCAGAGTAATTCTTCCTGCGGATGAAAAGTCAATTTCTATCAAACCCACATTATTCTGAGGAATAGCCTGGCCAATTCGATGCGCATTGGGTTCAATCACGTCCCATGTTTGGGTGATGCCGCTGGAAGTTACATCGTAAATGGGATAACCGCCGTCCGCATCCATTTTAGAGATTTCCCCCCAATGCACATCTCCTGAAATGAAAATGACTCCATTGGCTTTGGTCTTTTCGATGAGATCAATCATACGTTGCTGCTCGTGCGGGACATTGGTCCAACTTTCCCAACCATTGTATTCATGACTAAACTGAATACTGGATGCGATAATCCGCATATCGGCGGGCTGAGTGAGTTGCTGTTCGAGCCATTGCCATTGCGCTTGACCTAAAATGGTGCTGTCGGGACTTTGGTTGATAGCGTAATCATTTTTATGAATCGAATCAGTGGAATCGCGATGCACCAGCCTATCTCGAAAAGTACGCGTATCCAAGAGAATGAGTTGTACTTTTTTCCCGTCCTTCTCCAGGTATTCTACCCCATAAATGCCTTTGTGCTTTCGGCGGTCAGAGGTCGCTGGGACTTTCCAAAAATCCATAAAGATGGCTTTTGAAGCTTCTTTGAAGGGATAGTGACGTCCTGCGTCATTTTCCCCATAATCATGGTCATCCCAAATGCTAAGTACGGTAGTACTATTCCATAAGTTCTGAAATTCGGGTTTGGCAGCTAATCGGTTGTACTTTGCTTGTAGGGTGTCCATCGTTCTTGAATCCCCGTAGATATTGTCCCCTAAGAAAATAAAGACATCGGGGTTCAACTGAGCCGCAACCTCTAATAGGGGTTGCGGTTTGTCTTGATTCGCACACGAGCCAAAAGCAATCCGAAATGTGGCTGCCGATTGATTGGTTTTGTCACCAGTGCTATTATCACAAGCGGTTAGCAAAGTCGTAATTGCAATTAAAGCGTAAAAGCAAAGTTGTCTCATATCTTTTTTATAACAAATGATTACCAAGGTGTATTCGCCCCATTCACACAGATGGTTTGTCCGGAAACAAAGGAGGCTTCTTCACTCGCAAAATACAGGACCGCATCTGCCACATCCTTTGGAACGCCCCACCGGCCTGCCGGAATACCCGCCAGGTAAGCATCCTTCATATCTTGAGGGTCATTTTCATGACGTTCTACCGGAATCCAGCCTGGAGAAATGATGTTTACAGTGATCCCGAATGGGGCCAATTCCTTGGCCATGCTTCGGGTCCAACCTACTTGCCCACCCTTTGCTGCTACATAAGCACTGAAGTTGGGAACGCAGGTCTGATAAACTTCACTACCGATATTGATAATTCGGCCCCACTTTTTCTTTTTCATGCCTCCGACTACCGCCTTGGTGAGCAAAAATGGGCTTTTGATAAAGAAATCAAGCATGGACTGATAAAACGCCCAATCGTATGCTTCGATAGGTTTTTGTGGCTGGTCAGGAGTTGCGTTCACAACGACAATGTCGATTTCCCCCAGTTTTTCCTCCACTTCATGCACCAAGTTCTTGATCTGCTCAGGATCGGTAACGTCAGCCCGTACGAGCAAACCCTCCCCCCCGGCTGCTTGAAACTCCCGAAAAGTAGCTTCCGCCTTTTCGCTATTATTGGCGTAATTGAAACACACTTTGGCTCCGGCTTTACCGAGCGTCATAGCAATTTGCTTACCTAATCCTTTACTGCTTCCGGTTACCAAGGCCACGTGCTTATTTAATGAGAAAGACATAGCAATGTTTATTGGTGTTATTAGATAAACTTTATTTCAATAATGGCCCAGCTAGTTTTTCGCCGTTAGTGCTGAGGATCTGAAAATGATGGACTCGATAGTCTCCATCATAACTCCAGACCATTTCCTTTTGAGGGTTTACTTCAAAAAGCTTTATCCCTTCTTTAGCCCCATAGCTGGCAATAACGGTATTGCCATTAGGGAGTCGTTGCGCACCACAAGGGTCCTTAAAGGGCGCCTCTTCAAAATCATCATTACTTACCTGCCAAACAATCTGACCGGCCGGATCCATCTCTACCGTCTTGTTTCCGTGAGTCAGATTAATCAAGGTATTCCCATTTTCAAGTCGAATAGCAGTGAAGGGCCAGTTCTCTGCTTCCTTCCCGCCAATTTCTGGCAGATCTGTGCGAAAGGTATGGACCACCTCTCCTTCCGGCGTATATTCCTTTACCGCAAAGGCCAAAAGATGGGGAACTAGGTAGTTTCCATTGGCCAGTTTCCGGGCCATCCGTGTTTGCATATGGGCATTATCGGTTTCGGGTTGTAGAGGGACATCCACCAGGATATCTCCTGCTGGACTCACCTCAAGCAGTCGAGGCTGCTCTCCTAGTTCCGTGATCAATGTATTGCCGTTCTCTAATCGTTGAACAGTTCCCAGTTCCTTATTTTTCGGGCTTTTCTGGAAGGTGAAGATGACCTGCTTATCTTGATCATACTCCTTAACCTGATCAGACCAACAGATCAGGATGTGTCCATTGTCCAGCACATAGCCATCGCGCGCGCCTGGTTTTCCAGCATCCCACAGCACCTCCCCCGCCTCTCCAACAATACCGGTCAGTACGGGTCCAGCTACAAAAAAGGAATGTTGAATCGGGATCTCTGCACTTTCAGTACTACTTGATGCGCTTTCAGCGGTGGAATTTGTGCAGCTGAGGTAAGTCAGCAGAAAAACCATAACCATTGTTGCTCCAAAGTAGCTACGAAAGTTTGTTTTAGGATTAATTCTTGCAGTTGTGTTTTTCATTTTTAATAGGACTTATATCTGGTATAGAATTGATTTTGAACATTCAGAATGTTTGACCAAGCCTCAATTGCCTTCGAGTGGTGGATTTTATTCTGTGCTGCGTTAGATTTTTCGCCGAATTGCCCGCATTCGAGGGAGTGTTCAAAAAAGTGTGTCAGTTCAAAATTACTTAAATTTGAAAAAGGACTGACATGAGTAAATCAAAGAAAA
>JAULKQ010056263.1:0-23923 GCA_032356285.1 Smithsoniella earleae | reverse complement strand
GTTTTGCTCCCGAGCATCTTGGTTCCGATGTGGTATATGAGCCCCGATACCCGCGCCCTAGTCGATGTAATGATGATGATTTTACATGCCGCGAGATTCTTTTTGTTCAACCTCTGTAAATGAGTCGCCAATTAGGTCTCTCTGTGCCTTCTTGTCGTCGTAACAATGCATCTGTGCGCTTTTTCCATCAAACTACTTTGCACACGTTGCACCGGGGTACACTTGCTATGTCACACCGAATTGTTGGGGAGACGGATCTCGTAACTCTAGATTTTTCAGCACGTTCCTTTCTTGAAAGATGAACTTGTTGAAAGTACGCGTGCGGTACGCTCAAGAGCACTGTAATTTCGACAAGGCAAGATCCTCGAACGAGTTTGGCCTTTTCCCGACAACTCTGCAGATACAATTGAAGGAAAATTTTTCATCAAAGTAGCAATCGAACCGCTGATTCAACCAGAACTCCGGATCCATCGCAGCTCGACGGCGAGGAGTAAACTACCGATGCACCGAGATGCCTCACCTCCATTGTTGACATAATAGCGATAGATCGCGATAAGGACCCTACAAGGATTCGGCAGAGGCAATGCTTGTTGCGCTAAGAAAGCTTAAAATATACACAAGTCTTCGTATCCCTTGATACATGTGCATGCAGACGGTTCAGCATTGCTCAAGAAGAAAGCTCCTTCGGAGAAATAAGTCTCTCAATTCCAGCCATGCTCCATCCTGAAAACTCAACTTTGACATCCAGCCCATCAAAGGTTTTAACAGGTCCAGCATTATAGTTAGTAAGTACTGTTGAGTACGTTCTGAAAGATTCCTTTGCCTAATTACGAAATGACAGCCGACGCGCGCTGATGCTCTCGCTGTCAGTGTTTGATCTCGTCAAAGCAGATGTATCTGTGCAAAACACAGCTGCAATTGGTGTCGATGACAAGCAGTAGGCATGCTGCAGAGCTGTAGCTGTGTTCGGTACACGATGCACATGCATAGTTGACACACAGTTTCCATCCAGCCGCAGAAAATATCCCGCGAAAGAAGTGAAGATGGAGTTTTGAACTTCATGGTTTTAGGCAAGCAGGATGCAAATAGTTTTACATGTGGTAACGAAAACAACTGCAAGCTGTTAGGTGGGCTAAGTAAGCCAAGTATCGCTGGGGAAAATCACTTGTCTCCTGGCCTATATGAAAACCTTCAAGTATACTAGGACAGCCACAGTTGTCTCTAATCACGAGAAATCGATGCATTTTCCATCGAAGATCCCATGTTCCATCTTGGATAAAAATTGCTTACATGCGTTCAATCAGCCTTGCTCAACTGATTGATACGAGAGTACATGCTTCATCGCATCGAAACGTGGAAGAGCGCTCGAGCGCACTCAGGAGTTTGTCTCCTGTTACGGCCGTTCACGTCCACATATGCGCACCAATAGACACACAGAAGCAAACTTGAGATGCAGTCCTACTAAAATGGTCTAATGTGATTTCAGTAGTGTCCTGGTTGCCATCGCGATGCATCGTCCCTGAATTGCAAAATTGTATTTGACGCTCACATGAGAGAATCATAGAGGAACATGTGCTGCTGAAAATCGTGCATAGAATAACGAAACAGGGTCCCCCAGTACAGAGATATCAGTTTTACGTTGCCTCCTGGGCAGCTGCAGTGCGGAAGCCACCATTAGGTACTTGTCCAGCTTGGAAAAGTCAAGTATGCTAAAACCGGGGAGTACAGTATCGACGCACAACTCTTGGTTGTTTGGTTCTGATTGAGAGCATCCTTAGATTATTGTCTGGGAGTGCTGATAATTGCATCTTTCATACATTAATTGGTGTTCACGGCGAGCGGTAGAAGCAAATCACGCACTGTCCGTGATTCTAATCAGAAGCTAGACCCTCACTGCATTAATCTACGTCTTTGTGACCCCGAACTGTACGTGGAGCACAATTACCCTTAAGCGCATCCATACATCCGGTAGCGTGGGGGAAGGGATGCCAGGATGAAGGTAAATCTATAGGCGAGGATCTGAGTCATGCACTCTTGAATAGAAGAGGGAATGAGGAGTGCACCTGAAAAACATACTCCACGCACTTAATGCGTCGTTTACTCATTCTTCCACTCAAGAGTTGACCTGCATGATTCAAATCTTCACCCACGGATTTGCCTTCATTCTAGCATCTCTATGTTGACAAGACTATAACGGAAGATGTTAAGCGCCCAATCGCAACCATGAAATGAGCCGAGCAAGTTACCCGGAATCTGTATCCTAGCTTGCTGCTTACTTATTTCACCTTGACCTGTGCCCTTGGAACCGGACAGCCGTCATTTTAAGATTATTGCCAGCTTGGTTTTGGTAGAGTTCCAGTAGAGTGCTAGAAATTCATTGAATGTCTACCTGAGTTTGAGATCGGGGTTGCTTCAATGCCTTTGGGGCAACTGGGCGACTTGATTTCGAACATCTCGGACAGCTGTGTACTGTTACTTACATGTACGGTGACGAATCGTTTCAATCAAGCCACAACTACATGGCTATCTGACATATTATTGGCTTTTGAGCCACTCTAGATAATTCAACATCTTTCAAACCACTGGTGTCGACCCATTGTTCGTCGCACACACTACAGATGCAGCCCTTGCAAACCTCGCTTATTCAACAGGTATTATGAATCTCGCTTCTTACTAGCCGGATCAGGTGCGGTGCCCTTGATGATTAAATATAGTCGTTCAGATGACTTGGAAAGACTTCGATACATTCAACGTGTCTGGTCTGCTGGATTTCGCCTCAATACCTCGACATCCAAAATTATGATTCGCAGGCACTCAAAGAAAAAACCACTGTGTGTACAACTTCTGACAAGTTATACTTTATCTTCTTTAATTGCAATATGGCTGTCTATCGTCCCGGTGATGGACTGTAGAAGTGGGGAATGTTCCCTGTCCGGGTGACGAGTAAGGGTGTCGGTGAGCCATTGTTCCTCATGCCTGATACATCTGCCCCCGGAAACAACATGTCTCGATGTTGAAAACCCCAATGCGTTGGGTTCAATATCAGGGATGATGCTCTTGAATTATCATGCCCGTTTCCTTCGCTTCATGGTTAGCGCTGATTTGAAAAAGTGTAAAACATATCCTCTGCTTCTTGTCTCAAAATTGAACAGTCGAGAGTGCGATTGCGGTACAGACACTAGTACGCGGTACAACCGACGATGTGGGAACTGTTCTTCCGAAGGGAGAAAATCTTTCACGTGGACTTTGCATCCTGACCCCCCCCCGCATAATGAAAGTGACTTCGGGGCAGGGAAATATGAACTTGTGCGTTCTCATACAGGTATCAAGGCAAAACGCAACCCTTTACCAGGTTAAGGCGGGGTAACAGGTGTCTAAGGGCAAAGCCAAGACGATATCTCTTACCACTGAGCTTACATACGAACAAGAAGCAACATTCTTTAGTTGTAAACAGATGGAGCTGATATTCCAATGAAAATTGAAGCTTGGATTGCATCCAGTGTGTCAAGGGCGATGCAAGCATATGGCCCTCTTTGTGTCTGCTTTGGTGAAGTGGGTGTCTTCCAGTGTGCCTTTTCCAGGCCTCTAGCCTGGTAAATCCAGCAGTTGAATTGGAGCACGGTGTTGGAATTACTGCAGTAACCTATGTACATAGTGAGGTACTTATTTGTTTGAAATTTGCTGTCTGTCACTGTTGCAGTGAATCCTCTGTGATGCTGAGTGCATGAGTTTGTAGCTCCTGTCATAAACAAAGATTACATGTCTACCCAGTGGGAGGAGTGGCATTTGAAGCATAAGCTTGTCAAGGTGACAGTGCATCCCAGTTACAATAACTTGGGGGGTTAATACAATGGCCTCTAGAGATCTCCATGTAAACTAGTGAAGGCACACAGCCTCTTGAACCTCATGGTGACAATTCAACAAAGCCTTTTTGGTACACTCCTGTTGCTTCACAATCGTCAACAGTTTCCATGTCTGATTGCTACACTGGAGCACCACGCGAGTGTGGTGCAAGCACATGTGGCAGGTGAGTTGCCTGGAGTAGCATCTACCGAGCCCAGCCAAAGTTGAGGGGGTCGGGCACTTGAAGGACCTGTGCGTGTGGTATGGGAGGAGAATAGGAGGTGCGGAACACTGTGGCTGAGGAGACTCCTTGAGGGGGTGGGAGAACCAAGCATGAGGACTACCTGGGTAGGTAATTCGCCAGTCATAAGCACCAAAGCCTGGGAGACTATACAGGATACACGGAAGGGCAGGAAGCGGGTTCAAGTGGGAGAGGGGGGCGTACCCCAATGCCAATGCGAGAGTAAGGCAAGAGCTGTTGTTGCCTTGCAGTGTTGACGGGGTGCACTAGAGTTGTGGATAACGTTTGTATTGTTCAGGATAGAGTTAACGAAAGCTATGCCTCAAGAGTGAGTAGTGGAGGGCGTGTGAGGCAGTCTGAAGGCTGTCAGCATACTGACTGTGTGCAATGCTGCGGGGAAGATACGGCTGGACAGCGTGGAGCAGAATCCGTGCAAGCGAGCGCTGGACTTGCAGAAATATTGTTTTGGAAATTTATGTGATCAGATTCGATTGCAGATTCGCTCTGGGAGCTGTACTGAAACGTGTCGATGCATAGGACAAGATACTGGTGATGTCATGCGGTGTAGCTTGAAGCTGATTTGCTCCGTGGTACGGGCTTTCTGAAGCTGGAGAGCACACGTCTGTAACGCTGAAGAATCGTAACTTTTGTCTCGGGCCTTGCAATAGCGTTAATAACGTTTGAATTAGGCTGCTCGTGACACCTGATACGTTTTGCTTTAATAGAATTCTCTCAACAGTGTTAAGGATTAAATAGCAAACCAGGTACCAGTGATTGTGTGCTGCAGGAAAAGGCATCTTAGGAATGTCACAGGTAAAAAGCCGTTCAAAAAGCGTGCGGGAAGTGGTAATCATGTTCGTGCGGTGGCGCCTTCTAATTCAACTCGTTACTGTTTATGTGTACTCTGGATACACCAATTCAAACGAAAAAGAGTATCTGTGAGAACACGTGCGTAGAAAAAGTCACAGTGTGTTAGAGCAGGACGACCGGGTGCGACATCATCTGGTGCGGTAGCGTGAACTACCCGCCTCTGAGCCCGCTTCTCCTGTAAACGACAACTGACAATTACTCGGGAGGAGTACGGATTGCAACGAAGGTAATCGTTCATTCCGAGGGCGCAGATACTACCTAGAGTTGACCCAGGGTAGTCGTTTGCGAGTTGTCACTGTCAAGCAGATTATTGTCCACAGGAAACTGGACCATTTCACTCTACAAACACTACTCAAGTTGCGCAACAATCTTGCATTCAGGGCGTACTCATGGTGACAAGAAGGGATGCTTTGGGTTTTGGTGAGGCATGAGATTATCTGCCTCCCGTCTGCTTGTGCACCTTGCTGTTCTTCTGCTGTGCTTCTGGTGGGCCTAGTGAAGCGCTGTACAGATACGATACAGCGAGCTTCTCATTTCTCATTCCATCAAGCATCCAAGCGCGTACTCCAATATTGCAGGTTTTGCGCACTGTACTGCGGGCTTTATCCGCTTCGTCGGGTGATTGGCTTGTCTTTGTGGCACTAATTCCAACCCCTCTAGGACTCTAGCCTGTCGGGGTAACGACGATTATGAAACCCTGCGATTTTGTTTTCAGACGTGATGCATCTGACAACCATCGTGCAGATGCAAATTCATCTAATTTCTGAAATAAATGGTTTGTACAGTGAGATCATACCAATGCGAGTCCTCCTTCGTACTACGTACTCTTGGGATTTGTCTCAGCTCGTTAATTTCGGGTACCCTTGTCCATCAATTATATTGCAGAATCAAGCGTCCAGACCTAGACGAAGCAGCCGAATGAAGCTGCAAACCATTGATTCAAGTACAGGACTGCACTATCTCCCGAGATACATGCTCGGGAAGGCTCGCTAGACGTATTGTCTCAAGTCACCGTTTCGATTTGGCTTTGTAAGCAAATAGTCATGCTTCTAACTGAAGCAAGGTCGCCACATCAAGAAAGATCAAGAAAACTGATATATCAATCTTTGTACCTTTTCCGTGATACGTGCTCTTCAGATGTTTCCTACTGCGCAGTTAAGCTACATTCATCCAGTGACTTGTCCCTCTTGCAGGCATCTTGTACTTACAGTGAGTAAAGTAAGACGAAATTAGAGATTTCGCCGATAGTTTCTTGTGATCGCTTCTTGACTTTGAGCATGGCGGGGAGGGTGATCCTTGCGTTTTGCTCTGGCAACATATCTCCACTTGAACATGACAGTCGATCACAAGGTTCACCGAGTTAAAATGAGGACTGTTGACACGCCTTCATTTGTTGCAGCTGGCTTACAGCTGCTTGAGTTGACAGCTGTGCTGCTTGTTAACACTACGGATGAAGCTGCCTCACAGACGAAGGCTCACGCCAAGGACTGGCGAAACATGGGAGTAATACGGCAAGGGAGACTCATATCATTTAATCACCGGGGTTATTTGAAGTGCAAACAGGTCATACTGGAGGGTGCGGGGTAACCGCATGTATCCTGACTGCAAGGATACAAAAATTTAGCACGAACTTGAGTACAAACTTACATGCCCTAAGTTTAGTAGTTAAATTACCCGTGCAATGGCTGATGAAAGTGTGCTGCTCAGCGTATCAGGTTAGTGATTCCATGAGTGTCGAAAGCAGAGTGTCGAAAGCAGAAGCAAGTACGATTGCTCTATTGGTGAGTAGTTTACTGCTATCTCTACGTAGATGCCGATGCGAATGCATGATAAAGTGAGAATTTGGCTGGATGGAGATGTGATGACAGTTGGTGGACTCAACGTATCCAGCGAGCGATTCTAGAATTGATCCTAGCCTTCGCTGCTCATGAGTTCCTGTACATATTTTGTAACCCCCCTTTCTCTTTCCCGCGCCCTTATCGATGTAAGAGAGATCCAGCGACCGGTAGTTCGGAACAGGCAGACGGAGCCATCCGTTAAAACGTGCACACTGAAATCCTTGGATTCAGGTGACACGAATTACTGGCATCTCATTCTCTCAGGTCATGATATGCACGCCTTTAAGTAGCCCGGGAAGGACGTATCCTCAGGGGATGTTGAAGTGGCTAGTGCTCCTTTCGTTAACAACACAGACGTCTCTGCGGAACTCTGCCGCTCGATATCTTGCATGCGATCCACTCCATCCGTGAATACTAGTCTCATTATACTGCATACAGGGGCCTGGCACGCGTGCAGATGTTAGCCAAGAAGGCTGATTAATGCGGGGAACATAAACAAGTTCCATCCACTCACGCACACTGATCCGTGCAAATAAGCCAAAACATCCAAGAGTTTCTCGACCACGTGTCCAAATCTTGATTGCAGATGAAGGTGCAATTTCATGTATGGCAAGATTGTTATTCCCTGTCGAAGTAAGAAGAACTCCGTGCAGACTACCCGAACGTTACAACGCGTTACTTTCATAGGTGTTCATGCATCGTGATTGATATTACCTGTTTAGAAACACAATCCTTATCTTTAAGAGTAACGCTCACGGTGGGTACTGATTAATTGCTGGCGTCACGGCTGACCATGGAGTGAGTTGGCTTGCCATGCAAGCCCGCAAGTTTAGACGTGAAGTCCCATTCCGCGGAATCTTGTTAAATCGCTACAGACGAACGTTAACATGGCGTGCGTGCGCCCATATTATGCTCCCGAGTCGAATATCTTCAAATAATTCATCCCTTTCGAGAGGTTCAACAAAAACTCAGTCGCTTGAGCAGCTGAAGTCGCCCGGCGCACGGCACAAGCAGCTGTACAGACTGCATGTAACACCACCGAACTGTTTTTACGCGCAAAAGAGCTGTCATCTGCACAACCAGTATCAAACAATTTATCATTTGTTTCTCAGTAGTCCGAACTTGCCGCGTACGCTGCGTACAAACAGCTGGTGCAGAAGTTTAGTAGACGCAACACCCTTTCAGGCCTGGTGCGATACTGTCACTTCTTTTCATTTTATGATCATACCATTTTTAATCCATTTAGAAATTGTTGGTATACATGCTAGACAATAGACTTTATCGCAAAGTTTCTCGTTAGCACAGTCATATATACCATGTGCAGTAAGCTACAAGGCCACAAAGTATCTTCGTTATCTGGTTGCATACTGCTGTGTACCTGAGACCCTTGTGCATGTACTGCGCGCTTTGAGTTGTGATGTCTCAGGCTATCAGTTTGCGCAGTAGAAGCATTCCCCGGATAGCATTCATTACCTTCTACTATCACGTCCTTGGAACTCGTCTCAACACAAATGTTTCATGGAGCTTGTCTCCTACACTTAGACGGAATGTTTGACAATCACTGTTGCGACATGGTGATTACTGTGATGTTAATGGCTGTGCCACAACAACGCAATGCAGAAGCTCAGAGGTCTGTACGTATAATAAAGAAGTTTATGACTGTTACTGTCGTACATTACCCTGTAAATTACGTTTCAGCATGGTAGCGCTGGCTCATGCTCTGACGGAACAAGCATAGCAAAGATCTATCATTACTCAAGCTACAGCAACAAACATGCTTTTACATGTTTAAATATATCCTTAACTCACGGACGGGCAATCTTGTGTCGAAGTGCTCCTCTGATGTTGTCATTGGTAATTTCGTTGTCACGGCTAACTTACTCTCACCATACATTCTCGATTACAGCCGTTGCAAATACGTCTGCTATCGAGCGAAGTCAAGGTAAAAGGATGAGTGACGTTCCGAGACTGTTTCGTGAACGGTGAAACGACTAAGCAATAAGCTGTGTTGTATGCGTGTCGTCTCTGCGGCAACGGGTACTTGAGTCAGGTATGGGCGCATTTACCTGCAGTAGTGGTCAAATAGCACGCATTATGCTATGCAGCAATTTACAAGGAAATACTCGTGACTCGCCAGAGCTAATGCACATCGTGGCGAAGGTGAGCTTATATGCCTGTTGAAGTAGCATCTGCTGCAGCCTGGCGGACAAGCAGATGGAAAGTTTATATTCCAAGTATTTTAGTTCTCTGTGGCAGTTTTCTCTCGCAGAGTAATTACACTTGTAGATATAACATCGTTGCTGGGATGTTCAAGTGCTGTGTCCTATCATTGTCAAAGGGCGAAGAAAACGAGTACATCAAACGTGTTCCGGACTCTATTGAAGTACATCCAAGTAGAATTAATGGGAAACGATCGATGTTGGGGTTGAATGGGACTTTCGATGCAGGAGCAGCTATGACTGGAAGCACTCCGGTTTCCACGGAACGCGAACCAGCAGCGAGCCCTCGCTCACCTACTCGGTCAGTAAAATCAGACAGTAATCCACCATCAGGTGCAGCGAAGTCCCCCTCTATTGTGGCTAGGATATTTTCACATGCTCGAGGATCCCAGGGTAGGCATCCTGCATCAGCAAGCAACGCATCTCCGGTCAGCTCGAAAGATGTCTCTCCCGAGCGCCCATCAACGGCATCTCCAGGGCGATGCCAACCGCGCCAGCTCTTTCCCATTCATTCCGGGTCCGGCGGCAAGATTTCACAGGCATCTAGTCAGCTTGCATCAACAGAAGCCTCGGGGCACGCAATGGAACCACAATCTCCCGGGGCAGACAAGGCCATCCCTCGAAGCGCAAAGCCCGTTCATAGGCTCCCTGAAATTATTGTTGAAAGTGAAAAGAGTTCCAGACAAAAGTCAGGAGCGTCGAATCCACCATACACAGGGAAGGAATCCCATCCAACGCTTCCCTCTGCTTCAGCACCGTACAGCGGAGCAACCTCCAACGATGAATTTGATGATGATGTTTACAACCATGGGGCTGAAAAGCGCGTTCTTGCACATTCATCGTCTGCTGACTCCAGTGAAGATCCATCCGGGAGCTATGTCTACGTTCATGGTGGCAATACACCCCAGGTACTCCTCTACACCTTATCTATCTCTCAGAGCTATTTTAAACGCTTGGATGAATCCCAAAGTTCGCGCATTCAGATCGGCCATGTGTTGGCGCGTCACAACTGCGATTGATCCATTTGTGACGTTGCTTCCCTTTTCTGTAGCCATACTTGAAGCAGAGCTCCCACATAGCGTTGATATTCTCCCTTGTGTCACCCTTCAATGATTCTTACGGTCCACGCAACCTCCCACATCCTCTCTTGCTTCACGTAATAAAGTTCGTACCCTCATACCTCATGCTTCACTTGAACCTTCAGTCTCAAATCATGTGTCATACAGGGGAGCACGGGCAAGCGGTCACCTTCCATTTCGACTCCCATAGCAGCAGACAGTCAAGTGAGCTCGTACGCCATTTTTCCACCTCCCAATGCAGCGTACGCATCCACAATCGCCCAGCTGCACTCCGGAACATTCTCAATCAGAGATATCTACGCGGAAGGCGCAGTCAACATCTCAGATCCTTCAGATATCCCGCCCGAGCCCCAGTCAACAGCAGCCCAACGAGCTGCAGAACCATCAACCTCTCCACCCAATCCCGCCCTTTCCCGGCTTCCATCTGTCGCATCAGAGATCCGCGAAGTCAGCGAGCATCCAGACGGCGACGACGCCCTTCAGGACACCTGTACGTATGCCGACACTACTCCAGAGCAAGAAGAGAGCTCCATCAGCCTACCTTTACTCACTGAAGCTCCCCGACAACAGCCACCAATCCTCTCGGTCCGAGAAAGCAATCCGTACGCTGTAATACAGAAAAACGTCGCAGCCGCAGCCCCAAGCTCGGCGCGAATCTTCTACCAACCTCCGCTTCCAGTGTCTCAGGTTCCGCCCATACCTATCTCCAGCCTTCAGCGAAGTTCATCCTCGATTGCTGTCAACACATCCCCGCTTCTAAACGCTGCCACTTCCAAGCTTCACGCACCCCCTAGCCACTCATCCCACCTCTACAAGCGATCTTTCACCACCAGTATTATCAAAAAACCTACCGATACTGCTGCTCAGACTCCCTCTCTAGGCTACACACTCCCCCCTCCCTCTTCCCGCAGCTTCACATACAGAAAGCACTCTGATTTTACAACCATACCTGCTGGAGTTGGGCTGTACAGCACTGCTGGTATCGTCAGCGGTAATCTTCCAGGTGGGGTATCCTATCTCACACTCTGATACTGCTGTACATTGCTGTTTCCGTACAGTCTGACACAATAGCTGGCGTTCACTTGCACATATTGGACACAATGTGCTCTTGTTTGCGCCAGAAATTGAGATTCTATTCGCAGGTGACAACCTAGCACTGTGGAGAGGAACAGGTCGTCCTCCCCAAGCAGTTGGTGCTGTTGCTGTGCCCCCGGGGTCTTCTTTCCAAGTTGAATCAGCGGTACCGTCCTCCACCACTCTGAAGCAGCGACAGGCTTACTGCGGTCATCCAGTTTGACTTTAAGCTCGTTCTTACGCCAGGTTGAGTGCAGAAGGGGTTGAGCGGGAAGCTGAAGCCCCCGCGGGCGGCTGCGTCACGCAGGCCGCCCGCCGCGACGTACTACCACTCCGCGGTGCCGGCCAGCATGAACACGTGGAGGTCGTCGTACTCGCTTTCGCCGCCGGTGGCTCCGTTCCCGGGGTTCGTCCCCCGGCCGGCTTTCGGGGCTGCCGCAAAACTGCGCGGCCTGCCGTCGGTATATGAGAAGCCCGGCTCGCGCGACAGCTCCCCCGCGCCCAGGGCTATCGTGACTATGCGCGAACGCGTCCGCAGATCCCCCGCGGAGATTGTAGAAGATGTTCCAGCGGTTCAGACCGAGCGATCACTGTCGGGTTTGAGCAGGGGAAACCACCAACCCACCATGCCGTCAACCCCTCCAACCCCCCCTCAGATCGCCGAGTCCCCTGTCCCTGAAGTACCCCACAGCGCTGGAGAGGCGTCTGTAGACACCCAGATGGCTCAGCTTCCAATTGAAAGTGTTACGGATTCACAAACAGCTTCCATGGCTGGCGTCGACCCCCTGGTGCCCCAGTCAGAAGATCTGGCCCCGCCACAGCTCCAACCCTCCAAGCAAGAGCCCGCAAGTATACAAGAAGATCTGCCGAATAGCCAGGCGATTTGGTTGGGTGGAGTGACGGGGATTGGGAAGCAGAAAAGCCCGTTTGCTTCCCAACCAAGTGAAGGGGGTGATCTGTCCTTGGTCCTCAAACGCACACACGGTAAATGGCTACTGAACCAAAACGACCGCTTCCCTTCCGTCCATCTACGTTACGGATCTTCGAATCGGGTGAACCATTCTCGCGGCTAGCAGAGTGCTTGTAAGTGTCTTGTAGAACGACAGGCTTTTTTGTTCCATCTAGCTTTTGTAACCCGAGTCTTGAAACAAACTTTAGATTTGAGCCAAATCCTGCGTGTAGTAGCACTAGCCACATCTCTGCTTAGATTGATGTAACTGTTTGTTACTGCTGATAATGAGCTTCACAAACTGTAATTAGAGTCGTACATGCCACAAACTCAGTGATTAAGTGCGGAAGAATGCAGTCAAAATGTGTTGTTGCGGGTCCACAAGCCTGGGTGGCATCAGAATTCGTTGTTTTGTGAATAGTACATTAATTGAGGCCGTTCGGCTACTCCAGCTTAAGTATAGTCAGGCCTGTATCCTAGAATTTCGCTGCTATCGCTCTTGTAGGTCTCAGAGGAAGACAGACAAAGGACATGGCGGGCTGACATGCGCATCCGTATGTCTCCGCTGGTACAGGGATGAAGCGGTGTATTGTCTTGGAAGGGCTCATGGCTAATAATCGCGAGGACCATGTGCATGCCTCTTTTCTGGAGCGCCGAGAATTTCGCACCATGTCACGCGAACAGCAGTGTAAGTGCTCCAAACCATACCTGAAAAATGGGGACTCCGAAACGTTTCAGCTAGGTGTCATGACATAGTGTACAAGTGCATCAGATTGGAGAATAACTTGAAGCGGTGGTCTCCTCCGACCTTCACCTGATTTAATTTGATTGTAAACACTTAATTTATACAGGAGACGTTCGCGCTTTACCACACTCCTAAACCGTACGTATCTCGAGGTCTGTTCATCGACCTATGTATCTACTTTGTAGTACAGTTGTCGCTGTAATGATGTATCTACTTAGGCTTACATTCCTGGCTTGTGCGTCTTACAGTATCGCGCCGTTCAGCCGTTTTTGAGCCCACTGTCGCATCTTGTGGTACGTTCAAAGGGTTTGCTGATACAATGGTCCCATCTGAGGTAGGTGTCGATGCGAGATGTTTCAAAGGCCCGCTGCGTAACGCTCGTCTGTGGCGGCGAACCGCATCTTGAAATAACCATTAACTCACGGTGTAACGGCCAACCTAAGCGCTCCAGGAAATCTCCATGCTTCACACAGACATGCGTAGCCAAGGCTTGGCCTTTGTCCTAGGCGCAGTATCATGATGTATCGCAAAGTAATGTAATTCTAGAATCAGGTTGCTGGAAGGCGTGCTTGTGCCTGAATTGGTACGGCTCGAAACAGGAGCGCTGCCATGCATGGTTCATTGCTGGCAACAGTTTCGTACGAATGCAGATTTCAACATTTAAAGTCGATAGAAATAATTTGCCTTATCTCAAAGTGCATTGCTCTGTGTTGAAACACGTCGAGCTTGAAGTGCGGTCAATCGCTGCCATGGGAAACTAAGGGGAGCCAAATGTTCTTCTAGTAGTGTCGTTGGGGAGATAAGTCTAACTGGAGGGTTATTCTTGTGATTGTAGTAGAGCAAAAGCTCTGTGGGTTTCTCTTGTGACTGTTCTCGTAACAATCATTGCAGGAACAGGAACTGACAAGCAGCAAATGGCTTTCAAGGGTGTTCAAGCACTTTGCACGAAACAAAAGATTCAATCGTCAAGGCCCAGTACACAGCGATTCGAATTAGAAGTAGTAGATCTGTGAGACTACAGCTCCGGGGTAGACCATTCACATTCCCTTGCCGAGAGTTTCGTCCCGAATACGAAGTCAACAGTCTGGCCGCGGCCGTGAGAATCTGTGAATTTCGGTTGGATCGGGTTTAAGCAATTTGATATGTGACCCATGTTCCGCATGCGAATCGATTTTTAACAGACAAGCCTAATCGAGCACACATATTCCCGCGCACACATTGAAAAGTGATAGTGTATCTGTGGTTGCTTTCTTTATTTCGTCCCTTTGCTATCGCTAGTACATAAGATCTCTCACAGTTTTTTTATGTATTACATGTATCCCTTGCTCAGTTCTTTGTTTCTTCACTCAATTTTCTTTTTCAATGTCCACCTCATAGGCATATACATCTTGCACGTTCTCGTACCAATCACAATAGGGGACATGTGCTCCTTGTTGGAAGCCACGCCCAATACATTCACCGCGTCATCGTTGATGTAAGAGAGAAGCCGAGCACACAAGCCCGCCGAGCGTGAAGAGTGCCGGCGCCATGTGCATCTCAAGAAATTTTAAGGTTTACCTGGTGTACACAAATTGGAAGAATTACGGTTGAGATCGGTCTGTTAATGTTGCATTTGAACTCGTGTTCATGGGTAAAGTCATTGCTTAGCATGGTGAAGTGATTGTGAAATTGTGCCCATTATACTACATGTACATAGAACATAGTACATAAAAGTCACTACATTGAACATAGTATATATAAACCATGCATGTAGTTGAACGGATCTCGAAATATATCCCTTGCAGCAGACACATAGTTTACGTCCCATCACTTCCATCCCGTCAGTACGAAGTGGCTGCATCTTTTGCATGGTAGCCCAAAATTTCCCGAAAAATACCTCGGAGAATAATTAGCGTGAACCGTTGCTGACGATAGTGCACCAAGTATAGATACTAATTACCAAGGTGATTCAATTCCTCATAACGAGCATATCAACATCGAGCAAATTGTGCCGATTAGACGAAATGAACTACATACTCTTACTGCTGAACAACGGTAAAGTGCCAAACCCTTTCGGATTGAATTGAAAATTGTACTTCAATCGTCGCATATACAGTGGCTCATGGTGGTTACATATCACCTTGCCACACATACTATCCAAATGAAAATATACCTCGCATTCGTAAGTTACAGAGTACTGCATATTGTCCCGCCTGTGGTTCGGTTGTGTTATCACCTGTTATGGACGAATTCTCAAGAGATCCAATTACAATTAAGAAGAAGTTTGGCCATAGAACAATATTCAACTCGCTCGCTTTGCAATGGTTATTTTATCAATACGGAAAGATGCTATACCTGCACCGTTATCTCCACCAACAGTCCAAAATACCACACTCCAAGCATATTGACTCTAGAATGAGCAAAAATCTTCAATAGCAAGCATGCCTTCCAGCTTGGTACGTTTTACTTTGATCCAGCTTCTTTCTCCAATACAGCGTCAGATCCATTCCGCATTCGCGGAATCCACCAGTTCACATCACGCACGACCGTCAAGGCACCTTCTACTTTCGGAGTACTTCTAAATCTTACACGTGTCAATGATTCATGATTCACACCATGCGAGTATGTGTTACCGCAGACAGGAGCAGCTGGAGATGATTTCACAGTTGCTTGTTGCCAGGCATTGTTTACAGCAGGAGATAAGGACGACGAAAGATCAACAGATATGCTCACGGTACTACGGCTGATCAGTTATCAGAGGCTCTTCTTCGATGGACGAAATCCTAGGCAAGTTGGACGCTATCGTCTCCCACATAGTTCTGAAGGGGCGCCTAGGGGGGGGCTCGGAGGCCCCAAATGGGCCGGGCTTCACCAAAGGAGCTTCTATGCCACGGTATTGTTCAATGGCTGAACATCTTGAGTTGTGGCGAACGAAGCGCTGAGAAGACTTGGGTAGAGTTGGTGAAGTTGCCTTGGATTGGCCAGATTGGGGTGACTGTGAAGGTGTTATTGCAGACAATGCTGTCATACTGTTTGGCGTGAAGTGAGCTAATTGGGTGTTCCTCTTCGAAGACAGGCTCTTCTGGTTCGTATGGACGTCCCCCGTATGGACACTAGCCGGAGTGAGTGGGTCTGCATCTACAGGTGTCACGGTAGCTGCTGCCTCTTTCTCGCATGCCTGAGCACCGCCTTCGCCACGTGAGCCTTCAACTGTTGCCGCTCTAGACCGGATGAACTCTAGCACGTCTGGGAAGTCTTCTGCCGAGTGGCCAGGGGAGCGCAAGAAGTTGCGGACGTCACAGAACTGCCGCGCTTGCTCCTCTGGCGCTGGCTTCCCCGGCCTGAGCCGGCCTTTCCGGTGACGACGGTGAGGCGCCCAGGCCGCCCGATCGTTCGAATCTTCGCGTGTCTTCTGCGCGACAACAGGGACCGCGCTGGACGCGCGCGCGTGGCGTCCTGCACCCCCGCGCGCCACCTCGTCCACAGGGACATTAACCTCTTCCGGAGATACAGCCGTTTGGGACCTCCTATGGGGCCTCGGCTTCTGGGACTCGTAAATCTCTACAGGTGACGCCTGCACCATTTCGCCACAATCAGCACTTGGCTGTCTCGACATATCAACGGCAACAGAGAGAAGAGAACACTCTATGACCCTAACCCAGATGACGGCCAGTTTTACCGCGCAGCGTTGAGCCATCAATGTAAGCATGAACAGTTGAAATACGTTTCTGATTGAATTATGTACACTGGAGCAGCACTCTCAGCTCGCGCACCAGGGGCTTGTTACGAAGTCTTCAAATCACAGAACAAGTTGATTTTGAGTTATTGATTTGCTTGTAGGCAGCATATGTGGTACGAAAGCCATCTATGTTCTGGATTGACTCATTCGACCTACCTAGACACGGCCATACTAGCTTGTTTCAACAGAAAGGCGACGCACTTCGCTTGCTGAGGAAAAGCATGTGTTCGGGTTTGTGTACGTAATTGGATCGGATCTGAAAGATTTTGATTGCACTCGCACCCCATGTAGCTACTGCATTAGGTGTTGGAGCCTGGTTGTGAACTTGAGGAGCGTAATGCGCTCATCACAATGGCTGAAACTAGTTGATGACGGGTAATTATTAGTTAAAGCGGCGCGGACTGTGTATCTTGTTCAAGCCTACCGTCATTTAATAGGGAACGAGTGGGTCAGAGTTACGGTTGGTGAATTTCCTCACCTTTGGGATCCTGAATCACGCAATATCGAAAAATAGATCGTTTATGAAGTGCAAATGTAGCAGTGTACGTTTGAAAGCTACCTGGTAGCCCTGATTGACCTCTTGTACGATTGAGTGTTAGCAATCTGGACGATAGAATTGATTGCATAAAAGTCGGGAATATCATAACGGTATTATTCTACACAGAATATAAAACCAAGCGGAGGTGAAACGAGCCGAGGCAAGCACGCCAGGAAAGGCAAGTTGGATCTTAACCTCAAGTGCGAGTTTCGGCAGCATCGGTTTGTTCGAAAATCAAGTATCACCATGATGATCGTTGATAGGGTTGGTAACGATGAGGAGTACTCAGATGATTGAAAAGCGATCTAAGTTTCCCCACAGAACGTTTCCGTCCTTGGCGAGCGCTCGAATAAAGCGTACTCAGATCTCCGCCAGGGTTTGCTCAAAGCATGAACCTAACTAGACAGCAATATCAACTAGGCATAAAACCTTCGATTTCTAGTGGTATGTACAGTCTGAATTTGAAGTATTAAGAGAGATGACGTCAACAACAAAACTGGATGTGCATAATTTCGTTATCGCAGAAATAAGTATCTCGATAATGAATTTCGCGAGAACGCTTCCTCAGGAGAAGTATGAGAGAGGATGAGGAGCACCTGTGCAATATTTGGCGCCTCTGACTCAATAGTTTCGGCTAACGAGGGGCTGTCTCCCTCAGCAAGAAGAAATCTATTTAGAATTTCTTCTGCCGCAGAATCCTCTTGAATACATTCTTCTCGAACGTGCTCGATACTCTCGATAGCCTCTCCGTCCTTATCGTGTTCCGCTATTGGCATGTTGGTTACCTCTAAGGCGCTGTGCTGTTCAGGTGGTAGCTGATATTGCACTTGTAAGTTGGCTTTAACCATACGTCCACAAGGGCTTGTTTCTGTTGCGCTGAACTCTGGTTTCGTGGCCTCAGGTCCGGGATATGGCGGGGAGCCTTCACGCTGAAACCGGGGAAGTTGGACCGGTAGTGGCAAGTGCCTACCTAAACTGCTCCGCCACGACTTTGAAGCGCTTTTTGCAGCAAGACTGGGAGAAACGGCGGGGTCGTAACAATGGGTGTCAGTCCTTGCGAGGAGAGATGATACAGTGCTGTCTGTATCTAGCGGTTTGGGGATGTCACGAGGAGGTGCATTCTTTGGGTCGTAAAATGGAGAGTCTCGCCTCGCCATCAGATTTCACGTCTCAAATAACGTACAATCGACAAGATTTTATTCACACTCCGTTGGTGCGCATCATCACAGCGAGGTAATGAAACGGAAGATATTCTCCTGGTGTCACGGCTCCTTACGAAACTTTGACAGGCACCCTCTACACTGCAAGCATGAAAAAGATGAGAAACGGCAACAAAAAGATTGTACGAAGGGCAACACTGCCATTATACACGGTAACGTGGTCCCGAAATGTGGCACAGCTAGACTTGAAGCCATACTTCAACACACGGGATGAATGGAGGCAGCAGACCTCACAAAAATCAGACATATTAATCAAAATTGTCAATTCTATAAAATACCTGACGCCGAGGTGCAAAAACGGTGCACAAATAGATACTAGACTCTCCGCTCAAATGGTCACATTTCACTACAAGTCCGTATACCACTGTACACCAAACAAGCCAAACAGTTCAAGAGATTTTCTCTTCCCACGGACAAGCAATAGGCGTAAAGTTGCACCTGAAATCCAATTGCTGCTACCAGTCAACACTGACCTGCTCGCGAGAAACGAGCAATTCTCCGAAAAAAACGTCGCAGAATGGCACTGTGGCACGATGGAGCTGGCTGCTGTCGTCTGTGAGACAATCCACCCATGAAAAATATCCTCGGAATTTTCTCAAAACCGAATCAGTATATCGGTCAATGTGCTGGTTGAATTGGTACTACGTCGCTGCAACAAGGTGTCCTCAAGAGGGCAATTGAACTCAAAGCTGACAATAATCCTTAAACTTCGCGACAGCGTAAAATGGGCACTATATGACACGAAGGCTGTCGGGTAATGACTTGAATGTCATCAATCGTTTGTAACGTGACACTAGAACAAGAAATACATAGCAGATGATTTGTCGTAGTGCAAGCGAACACAAAGAGAATTCGTCACTTGTATGTAATTGGCAATGCAATTCACATAACCATACGTTGCAACACAATTCAATAACGTTTTCGCCGTGCTTGAATCGAGCTGCGCATGGATGTGTGGGCCCCATGGGCCCAACTGAGCACGGCCGTGTGGGCGAGCATGCATGCATGCATACATACATACTTAGATGTGCTGTCGACTCAACATGGAACTACGGCGTGAAGGTTCTGCCGCAGCGGCGCTGACAAGTCGACGCATGACCTAGGTACATGAGGTGTATCTCGCTACCCAGGTGGGTTGAAAATTAAGAGTGATCCCGTGCTGGGTTTTAAAACTTGAATCTGACCATCGTCCGGTTACGCATAAGCTCAATCGATATAGCCCTCAGCCGATATTGTAACGCTCAACCGATATGGCCCTCGCTTGACTCTTCAAGGTTTTCCAATTAACAATAGGTTTAAATCCCAATTCACGTGCTCTGGCGGATGAGTGAGCCATTAAACCCTGTTTCGTCACCTTACCTTGTTCATATTATATTCCTAGATAATCATGGGTTTCTCCTATTTGTCGATGTGAACTTTATTCAAACCCGGGAGTGCAGTAATCGCAGATCATGGATAGTTTTGGGATGGGCATGCAACCTGTTGAAGATGTTAGAATATTTGAATCGCAGTACTCTAGTACTCACATCAGGTGTATAATCCATGTAGCGAGCCTTTTGCCCAGTTAATTTTTGTATTTTTGGAAACCTCGGGGCGCCAGTTGGAAGTTTCAAATTACCGGTACCTGAGTCATCATCGAACCTTATAACAGGAAGCTCTGAGCTCATGTGGCACAGGATAACTGTTAGGAATCGAAAAGCGCCAAATCCGTACTGGATTTAATTGATTGTTGACCTCTATTATGTCGTGCATGTAGTGGTTCGCGGTGTCATGATTTATCATTCAACAATAACATATACATGAATATGAACTACTGTAGTAGCTGCCTTGACGAGTTAAATGGAGCGTCTAGAGAGAATTCTGCAACTTTCTTCCTTTCATGTGTTCATTCGACCATTCATTACTCGGCAAAGCCTATGGAACTAGTGTAACTTCTCAAGGGAGAATTCCATATCACTAGCGAGCGCAAGGACCATGATGCGTGCACTCATCGTACTAGCATAGTTATCGTACAAGTCAACTTTCAACGTGCCCATTTTACACACGATCAGCCCGATGCAGATGGAATCGAAATTTGTTGTAGTATTATAATGTTTGAAAGAGAATGATCTGAATGGTGCTCTTTGTTTGAGCTGGCAGCTTGTGTTCAGTTTTGAGCGGTTTAATTGCCTTACAGATACTTTCTCGTCTCATTCGCTGGCTTCACGTTGCATCGCCCTAAGTTTGCCGGATCCTGAGAAACGAAAAACTATAGGATTCCACAACTACTGAAACCAGCACACGCGTGATCACTGACATCTTTTTCGTGTTCTAACATGCTCATCCTTGAGCTCAGCAAATTTCGTGTTCGCTTCCTCCTGGTCCTCGAGTGCGCCTTGAACCTTCCTAAATGTTCGTTGTTCTTTGATATAGCCTGTCTCTTTCTACATGCGCTTCGTGTCTCGGCCGGCTGAGTGCTTAGCTGCTGTATGCGCTGGGACGATGAACTCAACGTTCTGTTAGTTTGTTTGGTTGCAAAGCGATCACTTTGATCGTCTGATTCACGTAACAGATATACTCATGAACTCTACATGCGTATTGGGCAACCCTTTCTTCTCTATTCGCCTGCTCGTTGCTTGAACACCATACACATCACTAGGCTTGCTTACAACGCCATTCAAGCTACTCGAACAACCACACCTGCCATTAATTCACTTAGTATATACACTGTAGCCTTAGAGTGTCTCACCATCCTCGCGTTCTCCGAGGGGTGAGCCCCAGCATCGACACGCCAGCTCAAGAGCACTGGCAATATAAAAATCTCTTCGTATAGCCTCGCCCCCATATCCAACGAAAATCTTAGGGTTTAGTGATGGTGTGCCAGTAGCAAGCTCAACATCTAGCGCACTACACGCAACCTCGAACCGGCTCAAACCAGTGCTCATTTACAAAAAAGTAAACTTGCTACGCTGACAACAAGCACGGCACCTGAAAACCTACTGCAAGATTATCTTGCACTATCCAATAGAACAAACATCATGAAGAAACTGCATATCGATTGCTTTGTCGTCATCATTACATCGACTAGGGTGCGGGTATCGGGGCACACACACCACATCGGAACCAAGACGCCGGGAAGCATAACAAGCAAGGAAGAAAGCTAAACTGAGAGGCTAAGTAGCACAAACTAGTTGATCATGCAAAGATGACCAGGAGGAGCAGCGCTTTTACTTTGTCGTATTATGTGCGACAAATTTCGTGACATGCATGACAGAGATTCCTTCAAGTTTGTACGATAACTGCGCTAGTACGGCACAGTAGTTGCGATAGCTTTCCCAGCTCATCCCCTACCACTGACAGGTATTGATCCATGCTGGTCTCTCATTCGCTGTTTCAGGATTCCGCTTGAAATTTGTGGCAATTTCGCTTTCTCAGACCTAGACTAGTAACCACAACCTGTTCGCACAACTCACGCTTCCGGAAAATGGCTGTACACTCGTCAGCAGCTAGACTTGCATGTACTTACATGTCTGTTTCCTCTGCTATTCTTCATTTACTCAACTTTGACTGAGATGAACGCTTTCACAAGAGCCAGTCCTACAACCTGCGAAAACTCTGCTGAATTGTGGTTCTTGCTACCACTGCCGGTTTTGTGAGCTCCTGTGACAATTGTGCACTCAGCGGAGCCAGCTTGAGTACAAGATCTCGCGGAGACAAGGGAAAACCAGTCTACGGCGGGTTCTGCAGAATCCTCGCACTTTCAAGCTCTGCACCTAGCCTGTTTTAACGACGGCCATTTATTACTCTCGGACATTTCTCAAAGGGTGAGCGAAAACGCCAATAAGCTGGAGCCAGCAAGCGCCAAGCCTATGTCAAATTGCGTAGAAATATTGGTCACATTGCAAATGCAGTGGGCGGGAGGACCATGCAACCATGTGACATGTTAAGCAGCCCGTCCACCAATGTAAAACAGACATCGACTGCGTGCGTTTCTCAAATACTTGGATCCAACAAAATGATATAAACCAAACTACAATGTCGTATTGCAGGGCTAACAACGTACAGTTGGCAAGCTTTGTCACTGATTGTCGAGACTACCCATTCCATTTGACTGCACGGCGTGTAGGTTACATTAAAGGACGGCGTACTGCTAGCTACGTTTTAACCACTACGGGTCACTAGGAATAAGCCAAGAACTATCAGCACAGCTCCAAGGTCCCATAGAGACTGTTCCTCTCCACCAATGAGCCACCCCATAACGGCACCAGCTATCGGCTGCACGCAGATGAACGACGCAACCCTGGTCGCAACAAGGACACGAGTAGCAGCTGTCATAACGGAGTAGAATACTATCGAGACAACTAGCACCCAGTACAGCAGCGGGCCAAAAGCACTTTCCGGGAGTACGAACTGAGACCTCGGAACTGCGAAGCACGCAGCCAAGAACATCCACGTTGATGCTCCCATGTACGCCCATCCCTGCACACTCTTGTCCAGCTAACTCAGCAGAAAACATTGAAATCGTCACGCAAGTACAATTACACATCGGTGGCATCTTAACGACAGCTGGTGAAGCGTAGCGCAGTGCGTTCGATCAATACTAGAAGTATTAAATCACCTGGTGCGAATCAGCGTAATTGGTAACCGCTATCAACTCACAATATCATGAAGAGCTGCTGCAAGATAAAGATCCTGTTTCCCTTGATCAAAGGTGACTTAGCTAAATATTATGGTGCCAGTATGCCCAACACCCCCCAGATAGCGAGCTCTCAAATTGACACTTTCTCTCCACTGGTGTTGAAAACTTTCCCGATTCAACTTCACATTGCAGCTTAAAGCAAAATAATTCGCGTTCAAGTACTTGACAACGGTTGCTGTGTTCTTGTTACCTTAGAGCAATCAACCCTGTAAATCTGTGAAGCCAAGCTGTCTGGACTGGGGATTCAGGAGCGGCCGAGGTGAAACTGTCACCAGTGTGAGGTTGCGCGATGAAAATAAACCAAAACTTGATTGGATGCCATTATTCTGTATCGCGCGCTAAGTTTGATTTTGCATTGGTTACGAGTTGTCGCGCTGAAGCTGTTGCTAAGAACAACGTGAGATTCGATGTAAGGATTCAGCAGCATTTCCACTGCACAGCTTCACAATGTTGTGCCTGACGTGACTTCATCACCACCATAGTGCCCAAATCACCATGATATCGAAGAGAATGAAGTTTCTCGCAATGGATATTACTCCGCTTGCGATGGACGAACACCTGCACGAGTCTTGCACACGGCGAGCGCCTTGATAATTTCACGCTTCTGTCGGACAGTTATTGTATGGATCGGATGGTCAAACTGGCGGTGCGGATGCTTAAGCGCATGCGCCGGATGTTACAATGAGCCGCTTGGAAGTTACGCCGGGAAAAACGGAATTCTTGACCATCATATCTTTCGTGAAGTTCCCAAAAAGCCAATATTCGTAGTTGATGACGGTGCGATGAAATGCGGTTGCTAAGGGATCTTGGTGATGTAACTTGTTACTACAGTACTTCCCGCTGTAACATCCGACCCGTGCCTTTGATTGTCCGTCGCATGCGGTCAATCGTCCGCCGCGGGCAGGGGCGAT